>APFE030199746.1:60540-87281 GCA_000404065.3 Pinus taeda
TACTTATATCTCCACATATATATTTCTGCTTTTAAAATGATTTTTATATGGGAAAAAAAATCATTTAAAAATCTGCTTTATACCATAGCGCTACCATAAAGAATCATTTAACATCTGCTTTATACCATAATTCCAAAATTGACTCTTATTCAGAACTCATATGGAAATACTAATACTTGCGCAATCAACTTCGAAACAGTGGGAAGTTACAATGGATAAATAGCAATCCGCAGCAGAAAGGAGCAGTTTGAAGCACGGCCTCTGGGCACAGTGGGACACATCTTTACTAAAGCGTAACTATGGCAATGATGACAGAATATAAAAATGAGCTTTTAAGTGATATGCATTACCAAAAAAAGGATGTAGGATCCATAATCTGCTAATAAAACATTTGAATCCGTCGCTAGCTTCACGATATGCTCTTCGACCTCCCTATCAAACTCTTGTGTAGACAGTATAATGCTCTTCGACCTCCCTCTGGACAGAAAAGCATGTCAGGCAGTGTTTCGAGCAGCTCGTGATCAACAAGTTCGCATTCCACTATTGCTAGAGGCAGCTTGCTGTCGTTTCAAACTTTTCCTCTCGGCCAGCCTTCCTATCAAATTATTCTACTCGCCATTTATGCACCATTAAATTTCCAACGATTTTTGTACACAACAGATATATACGCAACTGTTTCTCACAATGGTCGTCATATTAACACACCAAGACCAGTACTTTGTGTTCAATGGCGGCATCACCGTGACCACAGTTCGCTACAAGAGGCACACTCGTCTCGACAAACACAGAGCTAGGGTTCCTCACATGCACAAAGAATGGTTGGGTTCCTCACAGGCCGGTGCGAGAGCCTCTCAAGCAGATATAAACAGTGAAAAACATGCAGACGGGAGCCTCTCGAATGAAAAACAGTGCAAACGGTTCTTCGACTTTAACCATTAAAAAAAAGCAGTGCATTACCTCTTGGATTGGTAATGTAAGAGGGACAGCGGTGTTACGTCTTCAGATTGTCATCATAAGAAACCCAACAGGTATGCAGTCTTCAGTCTTCAATGTCATACGTTTCAATGAAGGCAGCGGCAGGCGTTTCAATGAAGGCAGCCTACAGTCTTCAGTTATGTCAGAGACTGAGCAGCTCTCAGTCAGGAGTTACAATTATTCTGGGAACTTATATCTATGTAAGAACTCGGAACTCAAACAAAAGGTTCTTATTGAATTGCACACCTCTCATGTAGGAGGGAACTTAGGATATTCAAAAACTCACCACAAGGTCAAGAAAGAATTTTTTTGGGATGGCCTTAAATCTGATATTCAAACATTTGTGGCAAAATGTTTGGTTTTCCAACAAAATATAGCTAATACAGTTAAGACCCTAGGTCTTTTACAACCATTAGGCATTCCAAGTTAGTGTTGGGAGGAGGTCTCAATGGATTTTATTAAAGGTTTACCCAAGTCCAAAGGAAAGAATGTAATCATGGTGGTAATTGACACACTTACCAACTATGCACACTTTTGTGCACTATCTCATTGTCTCAAAGCTAGTACAGTCACTACTTCATTTGTGGAAACAATTCAAGAGCTACTGGAAACCTAAATATTATTGTAAGTGACAAAGATCTCATTTGCACTAGAAAGATTTTGATTGAATTGTTTTATTGGCTTGGCACTCAATTAGCTCATAGCTCATCTTCTCATCCTCAATTTGATGGAAAAAGTGATATAGTGAACAAATGTTTGGAAGGATATATTCATTTATTTATATCTTATAAACAAACATAATGGCTCAAGTGATATCTAACGGAATGGTGGTAAAACACTTCATTCCATACCGCAACAAAAATGACCCCATTTATGGATGTTTATGGATATCATCCACCGTCCATCACATTGTCTTTAAGAGACAATTCTAAGGTTAAAACAGTGGAAGATCACATCAACCATCAACAACAAGTTCTCCAACTCTTAAAGGATAACTTGACCCTAATGCAGAATCAAATGAAACAACGAGAATATCAACATCAGAGTGAAAGAAGTTTTGATGTGGGCAATTGGGAATTTTTATGATTACAACCATAAAAATAAAATAAAAAATCCCTCAAACAAACTAGGAAGGACAATAAATTATTACCCAAGTGACACGACCCTTACAAGGTGTTACAAAAGATTGGTACTCTCAAAAACAGATTGGAGTTGCCTGCACCTTTGCAAGTATACCCAGTTTTCCATGTTTCATGCTTAAAGAAGGTAATAGGTGACAAAATCCTAGTTCAGACTATATTGTTATTGTTGTGCCCCATATATTCCCACTATTGTTATTTTTGTGCCTTTATAATATTATTTTTATGTAGGCCCTAATTATATTTCGACCCCTTAGACTCTTGTATATACCCAGCAAGTATTGTCATTTGAATCATCCAAGAATTGTTCATTTATGTGATGTAAACAGAGGTTTCCCCATTTAAGTGTCTTATTATCAAGTTGTTTATCTATATTTTCTTATGTTTCTGTGTTATTTTGATCTAGTTACATAACACCAAAACTTGTTTTTTTTTTTTCCTCTTCTCAAGAAAGATATTTTACAATATGCCACATATCCAATTTTGCAAATATGATTCAAAATTTTTTACCTAATGCACTTTTATATGTCACCTTGGACCTCTAAAAGTTTCACGATTTGAAAATCCATAGAAAATAAGTTATATAAAAAATGGAAAACTAACACATTTGAACTAGATTTCAGGTGCATTCAAGAACCCTAACTTCCATGAGGCATCTAAAAAATTATAGCGAACCAAAGTATTAAATTTCTACCATAGGTACCTCGATATCTCTCCTTTTTCTTCTCAATATTTCATAGGCTGAAACATCCTAGAAATAAATTTATAGTAAACATACCAAGTTGACCCTATGAACTAGATTTCGGGAGCATTCAAGTACCCTAACTTCCATGGGGCATATCTAAAAAATTATAGCCAACCAAAGTATTAATTTCTACCATAGGTACCCAGATATATCTCCATTTCTGTCTCAATATTTCACAGTTTGAAACATCCTAGAAAGAAATTTATAGTAAAAATACCAAGCTGACCCTATGAAGGAGTATCCAGGAGCATTCAAGAACCCTAACTTCCAGAAAAAATATCTTTGAAAGTGTAGTGAACCAATGAGATTTTTTCAACACATGTACAAGAAGATATTCCCCCATCTCCTCCAATTTTCATGGCATAAAACATTTTTACAACCTCCTCCCACATTTACCCAAGCTAACTGGTCCACCAGGGTAGACATGTCATGAAGAGTTACTATGATATGATTAATATCCCCAAGTATAGTTAAGGAAGTGGAATCAACAAACCAAAACCAAACTGACCTTCCTCAAGAGCTACAAGAACCCTAGAGGCTAACCAACTGCTAAGTTACTTTCCTTTTGACTAAACTAGACCCCTAGTCACTCCCATAATAATCCCTCCATGTGACTAGAAGCCCCAAGTCGCTCCCACAGCAAGGCCTCCATGCAACTGCAGTATTCTTCAGCCAGTTCTATGTTAGTGAACCTAAAATCTGAGCCACTTTTTTAGGCTAGGACTTAGGCCTCTTCCCAAAACTTGATGCAATTCTTAGAAATGATAAATAATAAGAAGACGATGCCTCTAATGCAAAACTTGAACCAATAACTAACCAATATCATCTTAACCATGACAGAAATTTTTCCAAAGACATCATAAGCATGTAATGTACAAGCCAAATAAACAATTCTAAACAGAGGTACCTCATACTTATTTGAGATTCGTTAAGAAGGTCTGATTCCCTCTCACAATAGTTGCATTATCATCTATTAGGTCAATTATTCATTAACATTTCATTTACTTATTAAAGCATGATGAGAGCCATAACCAAGGTTTGTCATAAATCATGCTTATAACCACCATATAACTAGAGAAACATCAATGATAGGACAACCATCAAAGCCACATAATAAAAAGAAAATTTACTCATGAAATACAATAGGAAAAGAGATTCATTTAACATATGCAAAAGCTAACCAAGTCAGGGACTTCTACGTACCACCTGACCATAGATAGGATTGAACCAAATCTTTCTTTCAGGCAATCACCTTTGTACCATATTCCAAGCATGAATGTGGGATTCACAACAAACCCAAACAAGGCTTCCTCAAGCTTTATTGTGTATCTTGTCATTATTGGTCAAGGGATTCCTAGGCCCGAAACCATCATCTATACCACTAGGCTTTACTGTGTATCCCGCCATTATAGGTTAAGGGATTCCTAAGCCCAAACAAAGAAACATACATAACATGCTTTACCGCAATCCCACCATATACCAGCCAAGGGTTTATTAGGCCCTAAACAAGCATGGATGCCTCCAGATCTCTACACCTATGTTGTGAGGAACTTTCCCGTCTCCACCCTCAAGTTTTACGGTGTATCCCGCCAATATTGGTTAAGGGATTCCTAGGCCTTTGAGAATTTTTCCTTAGACCACCCCACTCAGTTTTGAAACCATCTAACAATCCATCTCAACTAAGTAAAATAACCCCATCACACCATGGCTATCTGAAAATGGAAAGGAAATGCAGAAAACCATTTTCACACATGGAAAATCCCATGCCAATGACAAAAAGAGAACCAAATACACACATGCATGCCAAAACTAGCAAGGAAATCATACAAGCAAGTTGATACCTACAAGTAATCTTGTTGTAGCCGCTTGATCCAACTCTTTGTTACTTGATCTTTGCTTTTGTTTGCTTTCTTATCCTTCCATTGTCTTCCTTTATCCAACGCTAGAGTGCTCCAAGAATGCTCTAAGTGTGTACTAGTATGAGACAGTAGAAAGAGCTCCATAATTGAACTAACAAAAGGTTGTGAACTGATCCTCATAAGCCTTTTTATTAATGAGGCCTCTATTATCTTCAATTTCCATTATTTTCCTTCACCTTCGTTTTCTCCTAATTTCCTTTATTTTCATACATAAAATTCCAATTAATGCCTCTCTCCTTTTCAAAGCCTTTTCCATTGCCTTTGCCAATTTCCTCTTAGCCATAATAAACCAAATGAACACCCACTAGGATTTTTTTCTCAATATTTAGCTTGGAATACATGTCCCATGACCTTGGTCTTATTTTTCCTTTATTAAATTTATTACATGTATTTTTAACTCGGGGTTGTTACAGAATCCTCCCCCTTAGGGGAACACTATCCTCGGTGTTCAATAACACCTACAACTAGCACGACCACTGAAGAGAAAAACATACTCCCCATAGAGCTTTATAACTTTGCTCGTTGTAGTGTTTACAATGAACAACCTGCTGAAAAGCAAACCAACACGATAAACGTAGAAACATGACAACCATACCACTTATTGGATCTTTATAACCCAACTCATTACAATATTTACATACATATACATATATACCAAAACTACTTTTCCTCAACTGGAAAACAAAAAAGGTTACATATTCTGCATCTGATTAGCCATCTCCCATGTAGCTTCATCGGGCCCAAAGTGCTTCCACTACAATTTAACCAACTCGATTTCTTGATTTCGGAGCATGAGCATATTTCTCTGTAAAATGCACTAAGGTTCCAATTAGAATTCTCCTTCTAGATCCACTTGTAATACAGACTAATTAGTAACATGATCAACATCCTTTACGTATATTTTAAGTAATGAAACATGGAAAACATCATGGACTTTCATTGTCGGAGATAGTGCAAGTCTATAGGCCATTGGTACAATCCTATCAAGGATCTTGAAAGGCCCACAATGTCAAGGTGCTAGTTTGGCACATGACCCAATCCTCAAGGAACTCTTCTTGGGCTTGATGCGCAAGTACACATGTTCCCCAACCTGAAACTCCTTAAATTCCCAGTGTTTATTTGCATAAATTCTCTTCTTGGGCTTGAAGCACAAGTACACATGTTCCCCAACCTAAAACTCCTTAAATGCTTTGTGTTGATTTTCATAACTCTTGTGTCTATCTTGTGTTTCCTTTAGATTCTTCTTGATAGCCTACATTTCCTGTTCCATCTCTGCCAAAATGTTTAATCGAATCAATACCCTATTTACTATATCACTCCAACGGATGCGAGTATTACAAGTCCACCCATAAAGTGCCTCAAACAGACTCATCCTTAGTGACACATGATACCCATTTTTGTAATCAAACTCAACCAGAGGAAAGTACTCTTCCCACTTTCACTATCGATGCATAACATACATTCTCAACATGTCCTCCAAAATCCTATTGACCCTCTTTTTCTTTCCATCTGTCTTCGAATGATAAGTTGCGTTGAATGCCAACTCTATACCCAAACCTACAAATAACTCCTTCCAAAACTTGGGAGTGAACTTAGCATCCCTATCTAACACGATCTTCTTCGATACACCATGCAATATCACTATATCTCTAATGAAGACCTGTGCTACATCACTATATGAAGTAGACTTCACTATAATGAAGCGTGCTACCTTTGTTAACATGTAAACCACAACCATAATAGAATCATGTTGTCTGGATGTCCTCAGGAAACTTGTAATGAAATCCATGGAAATGATCTCCCATTTCCACTCTAGAATCAGAATCGGCTGTAGTAAACCACTTGGATGCTTACACTCTACTTTTACTTGCTGATAATATAAAAATATAGCCACAAACTCTATCACTTCCTTCTTCAAATTCAGCCAATAATAGAACTTCTTCACCACTATCAATGTCTTCTGATATCCTGGGTGACCTAAATACAACTTTTCATGAAATCCCATAAGATAAGCTTCTTGAGCTCTATTGTTCGACACACAGATTCTATCCCTAAATATTACCAAACCATTTTTCATGAGATGATAGTCCACATCATGTTCATCTGTATCCTACTGCTATAACCTATGCCTAAGCTCCCTAGACCTGTCATCGTGCTATCATGTCTATAATATCCGATCCTATAAATATGTCCCATAAGAACTCGTGGCTGCTATATGATTTACATCTATCCTTCTGTTAAGAGCATCTGTAACCCTATTCTCTTTTCCCTTAATGTACCTAATCTCCAAGTCAAACTCACTGAGCATGGCCAACCATATAGCTTGCCTGGAATTAATATACGGTTGGTCAAATAAATATCTCAATCCACTATGGTTGATCATCAGTAAAAACCTCCTTCCAAGAAGGTAGTGTCTCTACATCTTCAATGCATGGATGATTGTTGCCAACTCAAGATCATGTGTCACATTGTTTTGCTCATGCTCATTCAATTTCCTTGATTCATAACACACAACCTCTCCCTCTCGCATCAAGACCCCAACAATTTCTCTCTTGTAGGCATTTTTACATGCCACAAACTCTTTATCCAGGTCTACAATCTTGAGAATTGGATCATTTGTCAACAACTGCTTCAACTGCTAAAAAATTGTTACACATTCCTATGTCTATTCAAACTTCTTTCCCTTTGTTTGCAATGATGTAATAGGATAGGCAATCAGTGAGAATTTCCTAATGAACCTCCTGTAGTAATCTGTTGACCCCATGAATGACCTTACCTGATCCACATTCCTAGATGTTTCCCATTCCATAATAGCTCTTATCTTTTCCGAATCCACTACTATACCTTCCTTGGAAGCTACATGCCCCAAGTAATGTACCTCTATATGAAAGAAACTACATTTTCGAAGCTTGGCATACAACTGATTCTCTCTTAGAAATCTCAATATTGTTGCTAAGTGTTTGGCATGTTCTTCCTCATTCTTAGAATATATCAAGATATCATCAATGAATATAATAACAAACCTATCCAGATAAGGATGCAACACACTATTCATCAATCACATAAAAGTAAAAGGAGCATTAGTCAAACCGAAAGGAACTACAACAAACTCATAATCCTCATACTGTTGGGAAAAATACTTAGAACGAGGGGGGACTGGGGGGGGTGGGTGAATCAGTAATTTAAAATTTTTTCAACTTTCCATTTCTCATTCATATTTATGTATGCTAATATCATGAAGTAAACCAACATATGTACGTGACTATGATGGAGGAAAATAGCGTACATCCAATTAACCAACTTTTCATTTATTTCATCATTTGTTCTACTTGAACTAGTGCATCATTACTTCATTAGACATTAATTAAACAATAACCATGAGTAGTAAGAATAAAATAAACCATCACACATAAGAAACACAACAACACGTGAGAACACCAGGATTTTTAAGTGGAAACCCAATGTGGGAGAAAACCACTGTTGTTGTCGTCTCTGTCTTCTTCTTTTATGATGAAGGAAAACATCTTATAATCTTGTATTGGTGCATACTCATACCAGTGTGTAGGCACCCACCTGTAGAAGGCTACAACCTTATCTCGTTCTCTAGCACCCACTAGAAGGGAGCTCCAACCTCTCGATCTCATATATCGGCTCCTATTGGAAGGGAGCTCCTACCCCTTACAAAAATTCTCCATCTACTACTAGAAGGAAGCTTCGAATCCCTCAATGAAGGCTCCAACCCTCAACACCTCTTGTGGACCACATTTCATAATGTTTCATATTGGATCCACCTACCTCAAAACATCAAACTTGTAGGCCAAATTTCATCATATTTCCAGACTGGACCCACTTACATCCTTTAAGCCCAATATGAACTAACAATTGTGAAACCAATCACTATATCAAATCCCTCAATCACTGAACCAACTGAATCATCAAAATAATCTTTGAATCTTAATCAATCAATGCAACTAGATCAAACCAATTCATAATAGATCATATCAATGCACATCCATTCACAAGTATTCCAAACCATACTTTGTTCATCACATAAATCAGATCTTGTCATTGCAAGCCTTGATCAATCATATGTCAGAAGGTATATGCTACTACTTTAAAGAATAACTGATTTTGTACATGCTTCTCCTTAAGAGGACCAACGTACGTATCTCAAAACATTGAACAAATGATTTTGAATCACTATCACACTGAATCACATATTGAAACCATCACAAATCACTGAACTAAATACAGATCACCACACAATAGCTTTATCACTAGGCAACATTCCATTCCATAATCAATTTAACCTAACCAATACTATCAAACACATATTATTATAAGAGATACTTCATCGACAAATAGCAGCAAACATAATAGAATTGATCAAACATCATCAATAGCTCATACTGCAAAACACCAACATGTATACATGACTCTTAGAAAACACATCCGTGCATGTGCACACTTTTCATGCTTGACACCTGTTAGATCCCTATAATACTAGTGTATTCCCTCATTGTTATTGTTAGTGTAGCCCCCTTATTGTTATTTTTGTGCCCATGTAGTCCCCATATTGTTATTATTGTGCCCCATAAAAGCCCACTATTGTTATTGTTGTTCCCTTACATTATTATTGTGTCGGATTTGATTATATTGTGACCCCTTAGACTCCTATATATAGAAAGGAGGTTTTGTCATTTGAATCATCCAAGAATTGTTAATTTGTGTAATGTAAAGGAGGTTTCCCCCTCGAAGAGGCTAATTTTGAAGTCGTTGACCTATCTCTTCTTCTATTTTGTGATTTGGTTGCATAACATTTGGTATTAGAGCTTTGGATTCTATGGTTGCACTTCTTCAAAAATGTCATCTCAGAAGTTTCGTTAAACTTTTTTTCTATGAGACTTTAGAAGCTGAAATTCTTAACATGTGGAGGTGAAATCTTATACAACTTTGTGTAAAAAATGTAGATCTTGGTTTGCTATATTTTCGTAGATACGCTCTGAGGAATTTAGGGTTTTTGCAGGCTCTAGAATTCAGGCTCTAGAATTATGTCTCAAATAGGTGACTTACGAAAATAATCATAATTTTTTTCTACTAGGATTCAGATGCTGAAATTTGTACCACATGGAGTTACAATCGCAAAGAACTTTGTGTAAAAATTTGATATCATGGTTCGCTATATTTTCGGAGATATGCTCTGAGAAAGTTAGGGTTTTTGTGGGCTCCAAAATTATGTCTCAAACAGGTGACTTAGGGGAAATCGTCAAAACTTTTGTTTCAGGAATCATGTTTGAATTCTGTAAAAGGTGGCTAAAATTGAATGGACTATAGTTTTTTGTGTAGGAATTTCAGGGCCGAAGGTTGAAATAGTGACATGTGAAATCCTGTACAATTTTTCTCTACTGAACTAGTCCATAATCAGGTCATCGTGGGAGATTAGGCATAACTCTTTCTTGAATCTCGATCAAACTTGTGGGGTTGGAAAGAGGACCCAAAGATCTACCACAAAAATAAATTTCAGAACTTGTAGATCTCAAATTATAGAATTACAATCATTTCAAGATAGAGCTCCTAAAAGCAAGAAAATGGTGTGTATTTTTTAAAAAATTGCATAACTTTTGTTTGAAAAATCAATTTTAGGTGATTCAAAGGGCATAGTGAAGCATCGATATCATTAATTGATTTCAAAATTCCTTAAAGCAATAAAATGGAAACAACTAGTAAGGAACCAGAAATCTCTACTGTGACGCATGAAGAGGAGGAAGAAATGAAACATGATATATCAAAATTATGAGTCCAAGTGCAACAAATTTTGCTCTCACAAAGAGTAACCAAAAATGAAATGGAAGCTAATATGGATGGTTTGAAGAATAGTTTAAAATTAGACATGGAATATTTGAAGAATGGTTTAAAAGAAAACATGGAAGGTTTGAAAAAATTGCTACATGAAATGCTTCCTGATGGCGAAAATGTATTAGATGAAACTCATGATGAGAAAAAAAAAATGTTAATCATGATTTCATAGACTTTAACATTGGATTGAAGACCCACCATATTCCAAAGATCAATATGAAGAAGTTTGATGGCAAGGATCCGATAACATGGATACTACAAATGGAGCAATATTTTGATCTTCATAATGTGCAACACACACAAAAGGTACACATTGCAACTTTATATTTAGAACCGAATCAGTTTGTATGGTATCGATGGCTTTGTTCTCATAAACCACTTGTCACTTGGTCAATTTTTACAGAGGAAATGATAGAACATTATGACGACACAAAGAGAAACATCTTTTTTATCCAATTGATAAATATCAAACAAAAGGGTTCAATGGAAGAGCACATTAAGGACTTCCAAAAATTGAATAGACGGGTAAATTATATTCCAGAGGACCATAGAATTGATGTAATCATAGGGACTTTAAAGGATAACATCCAACATGAGGTTCGCCTTTGGGAACCTGATTCATTGGAGAAGGCATTCAGGTTGGCAAGAAAAATTGAAAGAAAAATTATGGTAACAAGGAAGCCTACCACTCACAACTATAAATATGGAAGTGTTATTGCTCCTATCCTTCCACAACCTACAAGGTTGACACCACAACAATTGGAAGAAAAAAGAGAAAAAGGGCTTTATTACAATTGTGATGGAAAATACACTAAAGGTCATAAGTGTCATAAGAAGAAATTAATTTACATAGACTATGAAGAGGAGGAAGAAAAGGAACAAGAAATGTCAAAAGAAGAGGATATACACTAGGAATCAACCCCAGAGAAAGAAGAAATGAATCCAACCAAATCTTGTAATGAATTGGTAGGAATCACCACTCCTCAAACTCTCAAGATAGAAGGACATATCAAGAAGAAAGGTAATAGTGTTGATTAATTCAGGTAGTACCCATATCTTTATTCATTGTAAGATAGATAAGGAATTGAATTGCTTCCTATATCCAACATCAGAGTGTCAAGTGATTGTTGAAAATGGAGGAAGCATAAATTTCTCTAGAAAATGCCATAATATCAAGATATCCATGGGCTAATATGTATTGAATAGTGCAATGCTTTCCATTCCAATGGGTGGTACTGATGTTGTACTAGGATTCCAATGGTTACAATATTTGGGTACGATAGATTTTAATTTTCAATAACTTTTCTTGAAATGTTTTTGGGACGGAAAGGAAGTTGAATTAAGTGGTATCGCACGGGTTCCATGAAAGATGATAATCTCTAATGGCATGAAAAATATTCTAAAGAAAGAACAATGGGGCGTAATTGCACAATTATGTTCACTAGAGGTTTAAACATCAAAATCATCTATTTCTCCAGATCTCCAAAAAGTCGTAGAGAATCATTCTACGGTTCAAGCAGTGGAAGATCACGTCGAGCATCAACAACAAGTTCTCCAACTCTTAAAGGATAACCTCACTTTGGTGCATAATAGAATGAAACAATAGGAAGATAAACATTGTAGGGAAAGAATTTTTGATGTAGGTGACTGGGTATTTTTATGAATGAAACCATACAAACAAATGTCCCTCAAGTAAGCTAAGAATTATAGTAAATTATCACCAAAGTATTATGGTCCGTACAAGGTGTTGCAAAATATTGGTACTATGGAATACAAATTGGAGCTTCCTTCATATTCCCAAGTGCACCTATTTTTTCATGTTTCATGCTTAAAGAAGGTTATAGGTGACAATCTCCCAGTTCAAATAATATTACTAGAACTTGACGAGGAAGGAAAAATCATATTTGAACCTGAAGTAGTCACGGAAACAAGAACTCGACAACTATGAAATCGATCAATTTCAGAGTATCTCATCAAGTGGAAGAACTTACCCATTGAAGATTACACATGGGAGGATGAAAATTTTATACATAAGCATCCAAAAACTACTCAAGCGTTGAGGACAACACTTTTTTGAAGGAGAGGGTCATGTTAGGTCCCTATAATACTAGTGTATTCCCTCATTATTATTGTCAGTGTAGCCCCCTTATTGTTATTGTTGTTCCAATGTAGTCCCCATATTGTTATTATTGTGCCCCATAGAAGCCCACTATTGTGATTGTTGTGCCCTTACATTATTATTGTGATGTCGACTCTAATTATATGGTGACCCCTTAGACTCCTATATATAGAAAGGAGGTTTTTTCATTTGAATTGTCTAAGAATTGTTCATTTGTGTAATGTAAAGGAGGTTTCCTCCTTTAAGAGGCTAATTTTGAAGTCGTTGATCTACCTCTTCTTCTATTTTATGAGATGTTTGCATAACAACACCTGTGTATAGATTATGAATTTTTGTAGAATGTATACAAGACTACCCAGAAGAAGATTTGTGTATGTACACACTCCGCAAACCTTATTGTCACACATTCATGCCATAGTATCATTACCACCACAGATCTATCATTTTTAGTCATAATCATAAAAGATCAAGAAAGAATATTAATTAGTCTATAGTATACTTTCATACCTATCATATCTGAACATCCTCCCTGCTCCTTGGTGCATACCTGTTTCAGTTCAAATCATTCATCAATAACCCATCACTTGCACACCTAACACTTTGATCTCCATCTCCTTATATAGCTTCAGCCTTAGCCAATCCCTTAGTAATGCCATTGGTATTCTTTGACGGGATCAAATTTTCATTGTCGCGCTCATTAATATGGGCCAATACCATGGTAAAGACCCTTGGTATTCATAATACCATGGTGCAGATTCTGTACGCAACTTCTCTTCACCATACCTGCATATGTATGTGACCTTTCTTCA
Organism: Pinus taeda; assembly: GCA_000404065.3. NCBI lineage: Eukaryota > Viridiplantae > Streptophyta > Pinopsida > Pinales > Pinaceae > Pinus > Pinus taeda. The sequence goes on from APFE030199746.1 coordinate 74,103, forward strand.
TAGAACTTGTGTATGCTTTCTCAAATTTTACCTTCATCATTCCTTTGTCTCTGAACTGATATTCCTTCATCCATTCTCTCTGTCACATATGTACCAGGCTATATAATCATCCCACCACAATAATGTTGACATCTTTATCAAGTAGGTTTCCATCAAGGATAACATATTAACCATAATGCCAACAATCTCCCCCTTTGGACTTGATGGAAACCACTTTGGTGTTTGTACACCACCACCTATAAATACTTCGAAAGAAATTAAGCACACCAAGCTTCTCTCCAAGAATTCTTCTCCAAACACCAAGCTACTCTCCCCCTTTGACATCAAGGGAAAATGGTTGACCAATGTTGAATGAAGACTTCTATCTCCCTTTGTAGAGATGAGAAATGTAAATTTGATTTGTTGAATATGAACACTATATACTGACCATGCTCCTCCTGAGCATATGTTGAATCTTCTGGAATTTATACAAATAAGTACATGACTCTATGACTCAACCAAATATGGCCTTTCCTATCACTAAGGACTCATGCTTAAATTAATCACCCAACACAGTGGGATTACATGTTTGACTCAACATTACATCAAATGCCCAAAATAATGGGATTACATACATAATTGACTTGACCCCAATATTCCAAACTTGACTGAATATTACAATTATTACATCATGGGTCTTTACATGACCTTTACATCAAGAGACATATATGACATTTATAACCAAAATCAAAGACCTCAATAGTGGAATAGTATGACCATGATAGTCATCAACAGTCATCATACACCATATATGATCCTACAACATGAACCTCATCATCATGAAGTAACATAGGACAATGTAGCATCAATATTAATCAACATCAACATGTGATGAAATATGTAATGCTTTCAATCATCACCAAGTAGTTGTAGCAACAGTATATGAATAACCATCCTCTGGTCTTCATGCAACCTTCCTTTTCCTCATATATGAAGAGTTATAATTCGTAGGCAGCAATATCATTCTCTTGGACCATTATCTTCATGCAAGGATAATTATCACATCATAAATAACTTCACCAATATGCAACTCAAGTAATCATCCATAAGATTCATGCATCATCACCATGTATCACCAACATATGTGAGAACAAAGACCATCATCATAGCAACTTTTCACATGTAGCTCAAGGTATATATATAGGTATCATCCATAACTGCACCATATGCAACTCAAGCATCATAGAAGACATAACGACAACAACATAGCATAATCATATTCACTAAGTTCGACTTAAGAAATATATAGTCATCATCAAAACTTCAACAACGGATGTGTCTTTCATAGCATTACCAATACTTCACCATTAATATATTTACTTATCATGAACATCATTATGTAACAAGGAATGCTCATGTACTATACCTAGGGCGGATATTATGGGGTACAGAGGGAGGTACCCAAGGGAATAAGGTAATAATGAGATGTAAGGATAATAAAAAAGTGGACCATAGTTAATAAATAAAGTGGTTAACCCAGATCATGTAAGGGACCACTAGTAGTTAGGAATAATGTGATAAGCCCATTGTATTATAAATATGGTATTAAGAAATCCATGGTAATGACCCAGGGTATTGTATGTATGAAGCCTATATAGAGGCTAGAGACTCCCCATTGAGAGATGTCAAAGATTATTGTATGGACAAGCATATGGCTTGTGGAATGTTCTCCTTCCTTATGGAGTGATTGAATGGTGTTACCCTACCTCAAGGGTTTGATACTAACAAAGATATGAAGTTTATCTATTTCTCTCTTGTTATTCTAGGCCTATTTATATTTTCGTATATTTGCAGGTCATATCTACTGCAAGTGGTGTTGGAGCACTTTCTTGGGCAAAGCTGAAAGTTTTTTTTTTTTTTGTAGGAATTTTCGGGGCGGAGAGTTTGCAGATCAGATTTGAAACTTCTGGTGAAAATTTTGCAAAAAAAAATTGCATATCTGAATTCTTTGTGAAAAAATACCCAATTTCAAAAAAAAAAATCGATCGAATCAGATTCTGGATGAGGGAGATATCGCTGGCTTAAAAATCAGCTATGTTGCAGAAATTTTTCTGATGAAAATTCGTGGACGACGGATGTCCATTCAAATTTTTATGTTTTGGTGGGGAATTTGAGAAACTAATTTCATATCTGAGATTCTCTTGAAAAATTACCCAATTTGAAAAAAAAAAATGGTCGAAGCGAAGTCCGGATGAGGGAGATATCGCTGATTTAAAATTAGCTCTTGTTTTCAGATTTATTATTTTTATTATTATATATTTTATTTTTATGGCGGGACAGTTGCAGAGCGAATTTGAATTTCCAGAGTGCCTAGATAGATATTTATATCACATGGAAATATGTAGAATGGTTGTTCCATTTCCAAAAATAGTTCATAATAAGGATTCTGAGCCTTATTGACTGAACTATGGCCATTTTAAATTTGTTGCATAAAGTAGGTTATTTTTTTCAAAACCCTCATTCTACTTCATGATTTCTACTAAGATGAATTTTACAGGACGTGATGATGGTCCCACTATTGAAGAATTTATACAATATCACTAGTCTCGATGAAAATATTGGACATCGGCCTTACTGATAGACTTGTGCCATGAGGCTGTTGAATGGTGGTTCTCACTTGATAAGTCACTAAGGCACCTTTCTAGTAAAGAAATTGAAAAAATCATTTTGGAAAAATGGTCGCATGCTAGAAAAAAAGGATGATGAGAAACATAAGGGGTTATTTTTGGTTGGTATCTCATTATTATAGGTTCATGGATGTATTCAGAAAGAGAAGATAATTATTTCTATCAATCCTAATAGTAAGCATAATTTTATTAATATTCATTTGGCTAAAATATTGCAAGTCCGAGCCAAACAAATGGAGCACACAGAGGTTAATAATGAGGAGGTGCAAGTTTATAAAGATTTGAAGATTTCTATGGAAAAGTATGTATTGCACTCTAATTTTTATGCTTCAGATATGGCTAATGTGGATGTTGTTTGGGATACCCTTGGATGGAATCTGTTGGTACTATCAATATTAATGTGCAGAAGAAATTCTTAAGGCTCTGGTATAAAAAAATAAATTACATTACAGGATATTTCAATCAATAAACAAGTAGAGTCCAAGGAGGCTGAAGCAGAAAATGTTATAGGTGCTGACACATTAGATGAGGAATTCATGGTTGAAGTAATACTAGAAGATAAACAACAACCGCAAGTGCCACAACATGCACCAGATACCAATCAGGCTCCATTAAGTGGTGAATTAAAGAAATATACACCATTGGTTAAAACTCTAGCATATCATCACCCGGTAAGACAACAACCAACAAGATGGCAATGAATTAGCAACAATGACAAGAACCCCTGCATGATAGATAAAGATGTGCGACAAGCCACCCACAACACATCAATAGAGAGGAACCACCAAGATCAACTCCCATCTGAAGCGAGCAAGGCACCTGCTAGATCGAGTAATCACCTATCTCTGGCATGGCTAGATGCACATGCATGGTACTAGTGGACTACTCTTTTGAGTAGATCTTATTATTTGTGTTCTTCTTATGTTTCGGAGATGAAACATGTTTAAGGGGGGTGGAATGTAGTATACCTAGGGGGGATATTATGGGGTACAGAGGGAGGTACCCAAGGGAATAAGGTAATAATGAGATGTAAGGATAATAAATAAGTGGACCATAGTTAATAAATAAAGTGGTTAACCCGCATCATGTAAGGGACCACTAGTAGTTAGGAATAATGTGATAAGCCCATTGTATTAGATATATGGTATTGAAAAACCCATGGTAATGACACAGGGTATTGTACGTATGAAGCCTATATAGAGGCTAGAGACTCCCCATTGAGAGATGTCAATGATTATTATATGGACATGCATATGGCTTGTGGAGTGTTCTCCTTCCTTAAGGAGTGATTGTATGGTGTTACCCTACCTCAAGGGTTTGATATAAATAAATATCTAAAGTTTATCTATTTCTCTCTTGTTATTTCTGGGCATATTTCTATTTTCATATATTTTCCGGTCAGATCTACTACAACCCAAGAAATTAGAATGCCAACAATGCACTATTAGAAGCATAGAAAATGATCCCCCTAAACCTGTGCCAACTATTCACTGTCATGTATGATCATATACGTCTTCATTAATCAGTAAATCCATCAAAAGAACTAAATCAACAATGTAATATTTCAGCAACTCATAAACCATCATTATCCAATACCATTTCTAAGTAGCATCTGAACATCAACAAATTGTAACCAATTAATGTCAAAACAATCAATCCTAATAATAATTGTCTGAAGCATATTAGAACCTCTCCTTGAGTCTATCTCACAGTTTCTTCATCTTAGAGAAGCATATGTGTATGTCGAGATTAAAATTCGCATATATACACAACTATCCTTCATAATATCCACGTACAAAAAGTAGAATGCTATATTTTCATAACCATAGCCTCCCCTGAACCTGTACTATATGTTCTTGTTCACTATGACAACATTATATGCACTATCAGTAATATAAGAAACATGAATATCAAATCAACATGGGAATCATCATAAAGATATACATATGTATAGCTCCCCCTCAAACTATACACCAATGATTCTGAGGACCTGATAGTCATCATCAGCTCTTTATGAGGTCATGTACCTCACATTAATTCTACAGTCATTGTGAGAAGTAAGATTTAAAAATAATGGACCGCAATAGGGTCAATCTTCCCTACATTTATGATTGATGTTCCTTCTTCCTCCATATCTACTTGCAATTTCTAATTATGTGTTGTAACTTATCCCATCTCTTGATTCTGTTCTACATACTTGACCTGCAATCAGTGGCCTTATTCCCAAATTAGTTACAAGAGAAACAATATCCACAAAACCATTCTTTATGCCTAGGGGCTGATCTTGACCTTGATCTAGGAGATTTTCTATCATATGTGTGGATTGATTCAGCGTTTGTTTGAACATCACTATATTGGTTTTTGTCATCACATTATGTATGTGAAGCCATGTGATTGTACCCAATGTCAGTCTTGATTAGAGGAAAGCATTGTTCTTTAATAATATTCTCTAGAGACTCAGATGCCTTTGCCCAATTGTTTATCTTCTCATAATCTTCCATTAGGGTCATAACTTCAGATTCTAATGTTTCACAATGCTTTTCCTTTTCTTGAAGTTGTTTTCTTATGCTTTCTGTTCTTCTATTGGTTGCTTCCAATTCCATATTTAACATGTTTATTTCCTTAATCATATTGTTTCCTTTTGTTTCCAATTCTTTTTTAGCATTACTGATCTTACCATTATCTTTTAGTGCTTTCATTAAATCATATACCTCACAACTATCTGATTCATTAATTGACTAGTCTTCAAGAGCAATAAGTACTTGATAGTGATTGTTAGAATTTGAATCTAAATTTTCCTAGTCATCGAATGTGCTATGACTATCTTCATTAGAGTATAATATTTTCTTTTCAAAGAATTTATTTTTAGCAAAATTCTTTCCATTATTTTTATGATTTTATCTATATGGACATTTGGATGCATAATGGATTACTCTTTTACAAGTAAAACATTTAAAGGGAAGCTTACCTCTGAATTTTCCAGTTCCTACTTGCAATTTCCTCAAGAAGTTTTCTTCTTCCTCATCTGATATGTAGCCTATATCTTTGGGTGATTTCTTCTCTTCCCTTCATGTGTGGCTTTGAAAGTTGATTCTCTCATATCTGATGGACCACCTTTCCTCATCTCAAATGCTGTCAATATTCCATGGAGTTGTTCAAGTGTGAGACTTTCCAAAGTTAGTGATATCAAAATATTCTCAACAAAAGTAGCATCTTTTATTTCATCTCCAAGATTTCTCATGGAATTAACAACCTCATCTACTCTAAGGAAAAACGTCGGAATGCTTTCATCAACATGCATTTTAAGAGTCTCGTACTATATTCTAAATGATTGGAGTTTAGCACTTTTTACCTTGGTGTCACCTTCATTACTTTGGAAAATCTTATGCCACATTGTCTTTGCAGTGTTCAGTTGCATTACTTTCACGAATTCAGACTCAACCAAACTTCCCAAGATGGCATTTAAAGCATTTTCATTGGTTTCATATTGTTTCTTCCCTGTAGTATCTCTGGGAATAAAGGTTGGATATAAATATCCACCTTCAACAATTTCCCATACATGTGTTCCAAGTGCCTGCAAATATGCCCTCATTCTAACTTTCCAAAAGACAAAGTTAGTTCCATTAAATAAAGGTGGTCTGATAGAAAATACTCCTCCTTGACTACTAATCTTGACATATCTCCCTTAAGAGATCAAGCTTCTACTGAGGAACCGACTCTGATACAAATTGTTGGGAAAAACACTGAGAGGGGGCAGGTGAATCAATATTTTAATCTCAGTTCAACTTTCCATTTCTTATTTAGATTTATGTACTCTACTGTCATTAAGTAAACCAGCGTATGTACACGACTGTGATGAAGGCAAATAGTGTATATCTACTTAACCAACTTTTCATTTATTTCATCATCTTTTCTACTTGAACTAGTGCATCATTACTTCATTAGACCTTAATTAAATAGTAACCATGAGCAGTAAGAACAAAATAAACCATCACACATAAGAAATGTGGACACATGAGGACACCAATATTTTTAGGTGGAAACCAAATGTGGGAGAAAACCACCATTGTTGTCATCTCTGTCTTCTTCTTTTATTAAGAAGGAAAACATATTACAATATTGTACTAGCGCAAAATCATACCAGTATGCAGGAACCCACCTACAAAAGGCTACAATCTTCTCTCGTTCTCTAGCACCCATTGAAAGGGAGATCCAACCCCCTGATCTCGTTTACCAACTCCTACTAGAAGGGAGCTCCTACCCCTTGATCTCGTTTACCGGCTCCTACCATAAGGGAGCTCCTACCCCCTATATAAATTCTCTAGCTACTACTGGAAGGAAGCTTTGAATCCCTCACTAAAGGCTCCAACCCTCAGCACCTCTTTTGGACCACATTTCATAATGTTTCATACTAGATCCACTTGACTCAAAACATCAAACTTGTAGACCACATTTCATCATATTTTCATACTAGACCCACTTCCATCATTTAATCCCAATATCAAGTAACAATTCTGAAACAAATCATTGTATCAAATCATTCAATCACTGAACCAACTGAATTATCAAATCAATCACTTAATCTTAATCAACAAATGCAACTAAATCAAATCAATTTATAATAGATCATATTAGTGCACATCCATTCACCAGTATACCAAACCATATTCTGTTCATCACATAAACCAGACCCTATCACTGCAAACCTTGATCAATCATATGTCAAAAGGTATACGCTACTATTTTGAAGCATAACCACATATGTACGTGCTTCTGCTTAAGAGGACCTGCGTATAGATCTCAAAACACTGAAAAATTGATTCTAAATCACTACCATACTGAATCAATCACTGAATCACATAATGAAACCATCACAGATCACTAAACCAAATATAGATCACCACACAATAGCTTTATCACTAGGCAACATTCCATTCCATAATCAATTCAACCTAACTTGTACTGTCAAACATAGATGATTATAAGAGAGACTTCATCGACAGACAACAACAAACATAACAAAATTAATCAAACATCATCAATAGCTCATACTACAAATCCCCAACATGTTTACATCAATCTTATAAAACACATCCGCGTATGCATCATAGAAAATTTTAGTGGCGATTTTTAGCCCAAAGGCAAAATTTAAGGGGTTTTATATTTTGGAAGGGCGAATTTTTTATATTACACCCATTTTCTATAGTTAGCCCAAAATTTATTTAAAAAATAAATAATTATTATATTTTAGCCCTAAAAAATAAGGAGGATAAACCATCCAAAAAACCTATTTGCCTCATTTCCAAGTTGGATTTCATTGCAATCGCCTCGATTTCCAGTTTGGAGAAGTTGGATTTTATTGCAATCGCCACGATTTCCAGTTCGGAAGTTGGATCTGCTTGCAATGGCCCCGATGGCCTCGATTTCCTAGTTTGGAAGTTGTATTTGGTTACAATGGCCCTGATGGCCCCGACTTCATGGTTTGCAAGTTGTATTTGGTTGTAATGGCCTCGATGGCCCCAATTTCCTAGTTTGTAGGTTGTATTTGGTTGCAATGGAGACAAGAGATTGGGTTAGCGGTTAGCGCCTGCCATTGTGGATGATGGGTTACAATAAGTGCTTGCAGACGTGAGAAGAGCCGAGAAAGATGAACTAGATGTCGATGTGGGCAAGTCAGAAAAATTGGGAGATATTGGGACCATTAACATATACATATATCCTAGTTACTTAATTCCAACACCATTAATGAATTCAAGTAATTTGGGTGTCCATTTTCACTTCTCCATTGGGAACGAACCACAAAAATAGTTTATCATCTTTCATACATCCATCACCTTCACTACTCAAACCTTGGAGCCCTAGTTTCTCTTCCTACTTGTTGATTCTTCCACAAATGAATCTTCGTAGGTTCTTTTATTTATTCTGAAGATCAACTTTCGAGCAAGTTGGGATTGCCCTATGGGGAGGTTGAAAGTTGAAACTAGGAATTTAGGATAAACTTCTGTGAAATTTTGCTTTGAGATGACTCTAAATTCTGTTTTGAATATCAAGGGACAATATCTGGGAACCAATTGGAGGTTCGCTTTGGACATTTACTTGTTTAGAGTTCAAGAGCTAGAGATTTTTATTTGTTTCCCAGAGTCAATCTACATATACTTTCATGAAATGAGGACACATTTGGGAAATAGTTGTGATCTTTTGATCTGGTAAAATGGCACTAGTCAATTGTCTTTATCTTTATTCAAGGAGGCTTGCATTTATGAGCTAGTAGAGTTGGAGCGCTTAGTGCAAGGTTCACCTGTAGAAATGTAACGCAATGATATTTAGATGCTTTTGGAATTGGGGCTTGCAAAGCCTTTCTTTAAAAATAAATATAAAACCTCAGAAGCAAATATATTTTCCAGAGGCACATATCACTTATCAATAACTATAGACAGAGGTTTGGAGACTTTGATCCCGTGAAAACAAATTCTCAAAACCTGAAAAGCAGTATTATATGGAAGATTTGAAAGAGCCCCTTCTTCCTCCTCGATTTTCTGTTTCTGTGGCGCATGAAGCTCCTTGTTGACCAACCATGCCTGGCAGGCCTCTGTTTCAAGGACTAGACCTTTTGGGAGTTAAAAAGGGAGGACAGGGGATTCAGTCATGGATAAGAATAGATAAAAATGGGACTTATCAAGTTTTGGAAGTCAATAAATTAACAATAATGAAGCATTTTGACTTGCCAGCTAGGGATCTCCGTCTTTTGGATCCATTATTTTTATATCCTTCCACTATTCTGGGACGAGAGAGAAATTTTTGTGAATCTAGAACATATAAGGTGTATAATCACAACTAATGAAGTTATGCTGTTGAATTCATTGGATAACTTGTTCTACAATCTGTGGATGAACTACAAATATGTCTGAGTGTTATAAATGACATGGTTAACAATATGTGGCATTCTAGAGAACAAGGAAGCTCAAGATTTCCACTAGTGTCAAGTAGACAAGAACTGAGGGATGATGCCATGTCTGGTAGCACACAGTCTAGCCAACAAAGATCAATTAGTGATGTTGAACTTTACAGTGGTTCATCTGCAAATGATTTTCCCTTTGAACTCAGGGCACTGGAGGTTGCTTTGGAGGCAACTTGCACATTTCTAGACACCCAAGCATGTAACTAACTTGTTTATATTCTCATATCCTGATTGTTGTACCTCTATTGATTTTGAAATCTATTTAGTAATACTTTAACTCCTGTCTTGCCTGATTTGTTTTCTGGATCTCTCTCTCTCACACACACACACACTCTAATACAATATGTTCATACCATGCATGTATTTTCACTTGCTCTACTATGTGCAAAGAGCGCATGGGATTTGGCCAAAAGCTGAAGGTTCAACTGCAGTGAAAGGTTGGCAAAAGCTATTTAAAAATGTAGTGGAAAGGAAGTGTAGAAACGTAGCTTGTAATGTTAAAAGTGTCAATTGAATTTGCAACCAATGCCTACACAGTCAAATGTGTGAAGGCCAATAGTAAAGGATGATGTACTCTTCCCAGTTATTTTATGTTCATACTTCTTGAAGTTATTTTGTTTGACATGTTTAGTCAATTTGTATATGAAATATAAGCCTCAACTTTTAATACACACTCATGCACAGTTGGTGAACAATTGTATATAATTTTGAGATTACTTCTTATATTGACATAAAAAGTTCTTTTTCTGAATTTTCTTAATAGGTGAAAAAAATCACTAAGTCTACTCCCAAGCCAAACCATACTTGGGCTTGTTGTCAAGCCAAATTAACTCCGTCCTGAGTCTGACTCTCTATCCATGAGTCAAACTTGCTAGAAGTGAGTTGATTTTATGAGTACTCATGGGTTATTTTCTCCCTAATGAGTGCAACTCATGAGTGGATGGAAAAAATTGCTAGGGTATAAAATAAATGCCAAAACTTGAAGGAAATGACATCATTTTTAATTATTTTGCGACGGAGTTTTTGCCAAGTTTGAGTTGAACTCTTAAACTTTGCCCTTGCAAAGCTTAGTTTTCCAACATTAAATTTTCTAAAGTCTCAATGAATTCATATAAATGGATTTATTTTCATAAACAAGTAGTGTATCAAACTAACAATGATTTTACCACTGCCAACATTGTATTCTCTTCTTGATCCAAACTTCTATATTAACATCAAATTGTGCTTTTATTAAGGTTAACTATGTTCACCAAAGGATGAATTTATGATCTGTATTCCAGTGGACGAGTTAGAATGTATCTCACTATGGATTTCATTGAACTACTATGGGAAAAAAATACCCAAGCATGCATGCTTATATGGATCTCTCTGTTCTATGCAACCCAAGCAAAGATGGATAGATAAATGTGCAACAACACTTACAACATCACACAATGCATAGAAATTTTTTAAGCTGGAGAAACCCTCACATAAATAAAAACCTGGCGCGTTATTAATCTGAAAACCAATTATTATAATAATTGCCCTTAGGCTTCTGAATTTTTGGTGATTTCACGACCTCCAAGACAACCATAGCATTCTTGAATTGGTGGCCTTGATATTGCCTTCTCACACTATCTCTTAGTTGGCTTAACTGGGCTACATATATGATCTTCCCACCATTTTGTTTGTACCTTCCTCTCTTTCAGTCAGTCAGTCTTAGCTTACATGCAATGGACCCACACTCTCTCAACTCTCTATTTTTTATGCCTTTTCTCCCAGATTTTATTATAGCCTATGTTGATTTTTTTGGGTTGTTCTAGTCAATATTCCTAGCTACTCAAGTCGTGACCATAAAATAAAAATTAAGAAGAAATTTAATTCAAATTTTCCTCCAAAAAATTTAAAGAGGGTCCAGCATAAGGAGATGTGCCCCTTGGGCATCTCATGACCGCTATAAATACAAACTCGACCTCCATTTTTTTGGCATCAATTCAGATCACACAAAAATCATTTGTTTTTAGTTCACACGTGCAAAGGTGAGAGAGAAGAAGCAAGAAGTTTGACCAGTGTTGACCACTCTTTGATGAAAATTTCTGAGGCACTGTTTGCCCGAATTTTTGAAGCAGTTGACTGAGTTTTGTCGGGGCAGTTTGACCAATTTTCCTAAGAAGTTGACTGAGTTTCTGGGTAGCTGCAATGGGCCAAGTATCAGCCTTGTTGAGTAAGGTTGACCGAAATTTTTGGCAACAATAGTAAGGCCAAACTTTGCTTGTGCAGATTCTGTAGTCAATTTGACTGGAAAATCGGATTGTACTTTTGTTGAATTGAACAATTTCTCCTAAGAAAAGATTGTTGGATTTTTCCCAAGTTTGTGTTTTCACAGAGTAAAATTGTGTCTCGTTTGTGCTTGGATGTCTCTTTATGATCCTAATATCATTATTGCATTATTCTTGATATTTTCTATGTATAATTACTTAATGATGTATGTGACATAAGTGAACTTGGTTAAAGAAATCATTGGAAAGTAATTATCAATTTAGAATATCATATTCTTTATGAAGGAAGTTGATACCATGTTGAAGAATCTAGGGAAAACATAATAAGGTGATTCTTCTTTACTATGATAACAATTTGTGAAGCACTTATACAATTTATCTTAACTCAATGTTCCATCCGTTATTAGTGGGTGTGTTTACTTCATCAAACTATTACCAAAAACACAAGAGACATGAACAAAAATATTTGGCTTTCTGCCAGGGCCAAAACCTCTCCCTCTTGGAGAGGAAAACTGACACAAAATTATTCTTATAGAGATTCCATTGAAGAATACCAAAACCATGACCCTTGACACAATTTGCAACTCCAAGACCAAGACATTGATCCTCTTCTTCATCGCTGCTACGATCATCATCCTTGTTGCACCTCTGCCTCACTGAGATCTTCATTACTGTTGACATCATTACTGCGCCATGATTGTCTCTTGAGATTGCCACACAGATCATCTCGGCTTTTTCAGTGAGATCATTATTGTGACCTTGATTTTCATCCTTGATCAATGCACCGAGGGTTTCATTGCTTCTCCACCATATTTTGATCATCATTATACCCTAGCTGGAAACATCATCATGCTAATTGTGAGCAATAGAGAATGTACTTTATGAAAAAAGTGCGAAGACAGTGAGGGAAACAATAGGATCAATGTGATGCTTCTTAAGCTGAGACAATGAGACCGAGGCTATATGAAGACAGTAAGGCAACTGAGATTCTTTCCATCACATATATGCATTCATTGCCATGAATTAGGTTCACCAAAATTGTGATTACTTTCTTTCCTACACTGAGATCTTACTTTCCATTTAAGCCGAGATTGTAATGATTATTGTTGCTCCTTATCATGCCGAGATTGTAATAGTGTGAGATCACCGAGATACACATATATATGTCTAGATCAAAACTACAGGGATATAGGCGAGGTGTTGGGTTGTGTTATATTCTTTCCACGACTAGCCCACGTAGTTAACAAGGGGGTTAGAAGGGGGGAGGAGCCCCCCCTTCGTTGTGCCAATTGTGTAG
>APFE030199746.1:92348-122637 GCA_000404065.3 Pinus taeda
CAAGTGGGTATGTGTTTAACCTATTTGGAGGTGCAGTCAGTTGGATGAGTAAGAAACAATATGTAGTGGCACTATCAACTATAGAGGCAGAATACATGGTAGCGACTCATGCAAGCAAGGAAGCAGTTTGGTTGCAAAGATTATGTTCAAGTATTGGGTTAGTACAGGGAGCTATAAGGATAGACTGTGATAGCCAAAGTGGAATTTTCTTGGCAAAGAACATTTCATACCATTCAAAGACAAAGCACATTGATGTTTATTATCACTTTGTGAGGGATATGATAGAAGAAAAAAGGTTTTGCTGGTAAAGTGGACACTTTGAATAATACTGCAGATGCATTGACAAAATCTGTGAGCTCTGAGAATTTCTCTTGGTGTAGAGAAACAATGGGCATTGCAGGGCTAGATAAATGACTAAACTCTCTTGTGGCCCCCTGTGGAAAGAAAACAACATGTGGGAGAATGTTGGGTTGCATTATATTCTTTCCACGACTAGCCCACGTAGTTAATAGGGGAGTTAGAAGTGGGGAGGAGCACCCCCTTCATTGCACCGATTACGTAGTGGGGGGGTGGTCACAACGGGTTTGAGGAGTGTAGGTAACCCCACTTTATGGGGTCTGGGGCAGTACCCCAGAAAAATTTTGTTTTTGGACCCTATATTAGGTTGGGTGGACCTATCTATGGTTTTGTGCATGATTTTTGCACATGGTTTTGGACGCAATGGTTTTCGGTCCATGGTTTTGGACGCGATGATTTTTGGTCCATCGTATTGGATGCTTTGGCATGTATAAATATGTATTATAACATTGAAAGGAATATAATGAAAAATCAAGGTGGTAGTCCCACTTTTGGGATCCACGGGAAAATCTTTGTGTATATGTGTTTTATGTGTTATGCTCTCGCATTGTTTATTTTCTGTGTTTTAGAATTCGTATGCAGGTAATTTCTGTTCAGGGTTAAAACCTACACAATGGCTTTACAGCCACTATAACAACTTATTGTGTCACTTGAAGTCATTGTTGTCCCATCCAAGATTACAGTGATCCGAGAACTACACCTTACAATCATGTGAAGGGTCTCAGAGATATGCCGAGATCCTGTCCTCACCCGGAGCTGCAAACTTTTCCGAGATTCCTCCTTCCTTCTCCATATACTCGAGATCATGATTGCACCTAAAACCCAAATGAGGTGCAATCAAACCCTACTGTGGCTCTACTCCTATATGTGAAATTTCAGAGGCATGCGAGATTTTTTCTTCGTGTATTTTCACTAACCCTAGATGGGTATTCATAGTGGTTATGTCCATATATTCAAGCCGACGTAAACTCATGAATCGTCGTGACTATTTTATTGAGCTAACGTTACTTCCATTTATTTAATTTAATTCATTTTCGAGCCGACATGAAGATATTCATTATTCTACTTGAAGACTTCGGTGTTCTTGCATTTGGAGAAGCGTTCTTGGATTTGGAGGATCATTCTTGGTCTTGGAGGGCTATTACATTCAGTGGAAGATTTGTATACATTTGAATGACACAGAATGTAAGTTCTGTGTCACTTAAAGTAAATGTGAGTTGAATATTTGTAATCATTTTTTTCTTTGAAATGACTTCATGAATGCAAGGAGATCTATAGGATAGATGGTTTATCTTGCATGGAATAAAAGGGATTGACAGAATCCATATAGAGAATGGAAGTTAGTGAACATGTCTCCTTTAAACTCATGAGAAGGAACTCTTAAAAGTACTCTCATCTCTATGTAGCAAGAAAGGAGACGGATAAGAGATATATAAAAATTAGGAAATGCAATCTATGACATGCAGTAAAGAAGAAATATCTTCATGAGATCTCATTTGGGAGATCTAAGAAACATGATACGAAAATCATCTGCCAATTGATATGTAAAACTGCCTACTACCCCGTTTTGCTTCAATACCTAACTACCAGGCAATACCATAGCAGGTATTTCGATCGAAAACTTTGGGAGCGGATGAGATGTGGTTGATAAAGTTATGTTACCAACTTCCTTCACCTGATCACAAATTCAGATTCTTAAATGAGATTGATAAAACCAAATTATTGTATGCCAAATTGCTTAGTGCTCTTAGCTAAGTCCTGGTTGGGCATTCAGGTGCATCAAAGGAACATAACCAAAAGGAATAATTGAAGAATATTGCCATGATTGTCTGGTCAAGTTTAAAACAATGTAAGTGCTTCTTAAAATTTTACTATTTTACATATAGTTTAAGGTGTATTTTTCTTATAATAGGTATTATAATTTCAAGCTTGTGTTATCCTGTGAAGTTTGAGAAATGTTTTTCTTCCTTGCCACTAAATAGTTTAGTATGTCTAATCTATAAATGCTAATTTTATTAGTTTTGTGGGATGGTAGTGGCACACCAACTTGGGTTTTTCTCACAGACACTAGCAGAGGGAGAATGTAATGATGAGCAGGAGAAAATTGTTATTGCCAGAGCATTTGCACATCATAGATCTAAGGAGATACAATTGGCCAGGCTAGAGGAGCATCATAATGGATTTCTTATGATTTTCCCACATGAGGTTTTTCTAGCTTCAGTTCTACTCATAATCATCGTTGTCAGCAATAGTTGCATCGTCCTACTCTACCATCATCTAGTTCTCTGATTTTTCCCCTAATTATGTCTACTTTTATGCAGAGGAATATATTGGTCTCTCTTTATGATTCACCTTCATCCTCCTCTCTTAAGGGACGTTATTGTAGCTAATATATTTCTTGTTGGTGATTGTGTTGGGAGCTCTCTACAAGAGCCATTTCCATTGCCATTAGCATTGTCTAGGGAGGTTATTGTAGCAAACAGACCTAGTCCAAATGATAGAACTGTACATAGAATAACATCTCAGCAAGTGCCCACCCCATTTAAAGTACTTAAGAGAGGTGTAGAGGAATGGATTAAAGGTGATAACCCAAGGGATAACAACATTCCTACATTAGCAATTTCCAATCTATAAGAGTGGGTTGCAACATTTTCTTCTAATAATTTGTTACTCTGGTCTAATTCAATGAAATCCTGGGGTTAACATAGGCAATAGTAGCAGCAGAGGCAACAATAATGGATGCCACAAACGATTCCTCAACCTGGGTCATCCTTTTTAGCACCTGGATACTGTGGGTATACTTCATCAATGGTTGGACCTGTGACAATAAGGACATCAATCCTAGTTTTCTTAGCCCCTCCCTATTGAAGGCCTCATTCGAATTTCCTAAGAAGTGACACCAATTTGGTGCCTTTTCCACTCCAAGCTACACAGATAGTTAAAATTTGATCTGTTATCCCATTTTTCTCTAGTCCACCTGTTCGTAGGACTTTACCACAAAACCCAAACCTAAGCTCCTTAGATAATTAAGACCGGAAATTCAATTGCTCAATCAACTTAGGCTTTGAAATTTGTCTAAAACAATTTGATCTATTGATATTCTTCACATTTAACTCTGAAATTTTCCTCTCTTCTAGGCTGCTATTGATATGAGAGAGTAATATCTATTACATATTCTGACTCTGATTTTCCCTTCCTATGTTTTATGAGGTTACGGAGTTTAATTTTTATGCCGTCTAAGCCAATCTAATGTTTCCTGGTCAACTTCCAAGATAAATTTATCTCCTTAAATTTGGTCCTTTTGAGGATAGAGAAAGTACCTAGGGCTTGGAACAAAATTTTAGGGAGGATGTGTTTTGGTAGTTTGAGAGCCTAAACATCAAGAGGTGGGTCTTGGATACATGACCTATCATTTTGGTGGGTATCCAGTCAAATTTTCCCTAGGAAGGAAACCCTAGTTTCTTCTCCCTAAACTTGAGGACTTTGTTAAGGGTTTCATGAGCCTTGGAATAACTTATTATCTTTGCAAGGAACCCTTTCTCTTTGTTCTTGACCTTGTGAACGCCTATCACCATTGACAAACCTCAAAACCTTAGGTCTTGAACCTTGATTTCTAAGGCTTTTCTTAGAGAGTGTTTTGCTTCCTTGAAGCTTTGAAACATTATTGAGTCTCTCTCTTGAATGAGTCGTAGCTTGATCACCTTGTACCTTATACCTAGCATATCCATTTTAAGTGATCTCCCTCATACCGGGACTCCTCCCATTAGTGAATGTTTTTAAAGAGCAAGGGTTTTCAGTGAGGTGACATTAGGCCTCCACCCCATTGTTAGCACGTATTCTAGCTTTTAATCTTGTAGGGTGTCTCTCTCCAAAGCCTATTATATTTTGTAGTAACATTTCCATCTAGTACATGCTAGATCTTGTAGATCTATTTGGAAATCTCCATTTACTTCCCTTCAACATGATCAAGGTATACTTCATATTTGTGGATCTGCCTCCTCCCTCTAAGCTTAAGATCACATCTAGTATAATATCTCTCAAAACATCACCAATTATAGGAATATCCTCTTTTCATAAGCTTTACTTTGTTCTTCCAATTCTTCCATCTGTTGCTAGAGCCTTGGCAACCTTTGCTATGTAGCTGCAATCCTCACTAGAAGGTCACAGAAGAATGATTATAACCCAGCAAAGACAAGCAAAGACAAGAGGCTAGCTAACAACAATAATCAAGGAAGATAGATATAAGTTACTTATCATTTGAGAATAGTAGGAAATGTTAGCTCCCTCTTGATCTTATCCTTCTTGCATCCATCTTGCAATTTTATCATCCTAGTCCTCATCATCAACATGGTTCCATCCCTTCCTTGCATAGGCTAGGGTTTCTTCTTTTAGCGAAAACAGTAATCTAGATCTAGGGTTTTATCTACAAACCATAGGATTTTTACATTCAAGACTTATAGTCTTGTAGGATAAATCCTAGTTACATTTTACATCCCTTGCAAGTCCAATCAGGCTTTGTAATGTGCCAATTTTCCTTTTCATAACCAAATGTCCAAAAAATCATAGAGTGTCAATGCCTCAGAAAACAATCAAAGGATATTTCATCTTGATATGAGACTAAGCGAATGAGTCAAGATCATGGATATTCCAATGAGATGTCTTCATCAAGAGATAAATATGATAGACCCATAGCATACTTGGTTACTGCTTCAACAATACTAGTAAGGCTATTCCTACAACTCTGTATTTTCAGCTGAACATTGATTTTGACCTTTTTAATCCAAGTAGCTCATCCTTTATCATATCAGTTAGTCATAATTCAGTTTTGCAAATGACTCATCTTTCTTGAGAGTACTTTTGTCTCCAAACTTGAAAGAGGACTCGACCTTTTTCTTCATTATAAGCTTGTTATGTCAAACGATGAACTTGCTCCATCACAATGTGCTTTGACAGTGACTGTTTTCCTTATTTCAAATTCTTAACTTTCAAGATTGAACAAAAATAGGTTCCATCCTTCAAATGCCTTTGGCACCAACAATAACAAAATGCAATACATCTTCTAGGTCCTTTACTTAACAATGTAATATTCATGACAACAAATGGCGTGATACTTTCATGAGCCTTTCAACATCCTTCTTTTGAACACAATGCAATATTTTCAAGGAAAAACACAGGTTTGTTATCTCACACTTCAACTTTCAACATTGACCTTATCTTTCTTTGAGCCATAACCCAAATTATGATGCTGTCATTTGAAATATCAAAATGAATTTCCTAGATCAGAAGGCGTATCAAGAGTTTCATCACCAAAATTGTATGTGACGTGGCTCCTTCAATAGCCATCACAATTATCATTTGATACATTCCTATGATCTAACTAAGGAGTGGATCAAAAATTTCGTACAAGGATTTTCAACCAAGCATTTAAGTAGTCATTTCTTCTAGTTGAGGTCTATAAGAATGTTTCCAAAGAAAACCATTGATCCCAAACGAGATTGTAAGAAAATTGATAGAATATATCTTACATTCAAGCATCAAACTTCCGACTTTGGCAGAATTTTGCTGGTCTCTTTATAGGGTTGTATTTCTAGACCTCATACTCATCTTAGAACAACTCATCAATATAATGTGCATTCCATGGAATCTGTAACAACCCCTAATTTTATTTTTTATTTTTTTGAAATGAATAATACATTCAACACACATCACTTAATTATATATCTTAACACCATGCTATGATGAATAATGCATTTAACACACAACACTATCTTAACACCATCTTGATGTGTATATTCTACCAAATATATACTAACATTAAATGGGTAAAAAAAATACATCGCTCGCAAATATTTTGAGCACACAGAAGCAAATGGCTGATGTAACGAGGTAATAATTTTGTGATATATCGACCTTGAGCTTGTTACCACTCATCAACCAGACTAAGAGATTACAAGTTAGACTCACTCTCTTAAAAATCAATAATAAATCCAATTATTAAATTAAATAAATAAAATCATGAGAATTCCTCAAACTAAGGAGTCTAGTTTGGATGAGAGATTCTCTCCAACTAGCTCTCCTAAATTATTGTGTAAGTTGAGAAATTGTCTCAACCAAGTGAGTCTAAGATAGACACATTGTCTTAAGACCACTTACTCATGTATTTAAATGTATTATTAAATTTTTTGAATAATAAGGATTACATGAGCATGAGAGACCACAAGATGGCTCTCTGCCTTTTCCACCAGTTTAATTTTTGTGTGTTAATTTGTTGTGCTTATGATTATATGGCTTTTTGATTCTTGTTCATGTGGTATCAGAGCTTACGGTGATTCTGGGTGTATGTGCAGTTTTTAAAGAATGAATTGTGCATTGTGTGAAGTCGTACAATATGCATAGAACTATGCATAGCAATATTAAGAAGTTTTATGAAAGCGCTACACCCTAGAGTGTTCATGTTCATAGAACGTTGTAACAAGAGATTTAGAGTGTGGTTTATGTAAGAAGAAATATGTGAGATCTGCATGAAATTATATTAGAAACGTACGTAGAGAAGTTAGCCAGTTGAAGAAGCATTGAGACATGTGCATTGAAGAGATATGGCTTGGTGGATCGTAGCGTGGTCACTATGTTGAAGAGTGGTGTCTTTATTTGTTGATGAGTATTGGAACCATATAGTGCATAAAGACATTTGATGTCGGCTCTATGAAAACACTAGAAGCTCAACAACGAGTGTGTACTTTCAACGAGTGAGCTCAATGAATGAATCCGTTTCTGACAACAGATAAATCGTTGAACGAAGCTTAGAGGAAGCATGGTGGATCTGGTATTCATGGAACTCTTATATGGATCAAGAATCCCCTTTTTTTTGCATAAAGAAAAATTGTGTTGTGATCTAGCACTCTTCTTAGGAATTTAATCGATCCCACAATCTATGAGTCAATGGATCTGGTGGGTATGGAATTTCTACCTACATGACTATAGAATTCGACGAATTTCTTCAATGTCTTACTGCCTCTAGGGAGGTTGTTCAACATGCCTTGCAATAGAGATTGAACAAAGATCGGGTAGTTGCAAATATACAGAGTATTGTTGAACAGATCTAGTGGTAAAGCGTAAGCTGGTGAACCAAGGAACTAGCTTCCTTTATCTGATCAAACTACCTTCTAAGTCAATATTCTTCAGATTAGTATCGGACTCATGATCTCTTATAGCCAATTTTGCACCAATTGAACGACAAATTTTCTTAGATTTTACACCACCTTTCCCAATTATAGCACCAGCAAGTGCAGCATCGACACTTATTTTTGTAGTTGCCAAAAAACTAAATGTAGCTACAGTTGCCATACTAGGAGGATAAAAATTATTCCCTTACAAAATTGCAGAAACAAATTATTCCCTAAAGTTTGATTTTTCTTTTAATAAAATCAATGTTTTTGTCGTGGGATTTTATGCTCAATATGACCGCAGTTGAATTAGCAGTCCCAAGTTCACATACTATACACTGCAATCTGCCAGCGATTTAACATTAGAAGGCTCAAAATACAACGTCAAAATTTTCACGGAGAAAAACAGTGCAAAATTAGCGATTTAAGGGTATTTTCTGAATGGAGTACTTGCTAACCTTCTTGTTTATTCTATTATTAGGATGCATCATTCCCTCCTCCATCACAGAAATTCGGTTCCCTCAGATCCGCTCAGATTCGTTCACAAAAAAAAAGGTGATTTTATAAAAGTTAATTCACTTTTTAAAAGGCACTTCACTAAAAAATTAATGGGAGTTTAAAAGGAGTGTATGTTTTATGAACGAATACATGGGCTAGTCATTATGTATGTTTTTTTAAAGTGACATTTAAAAATAGAGGGGTGTTTTGTAATGGAGTCATAAGGGTGAAGATTGGGATTAATTTTGTAATAAGGTTGATGTTTTAAAATTTTTTGAAGGGATATGGTGCATTAAATGTTTTACATTGAAATATATTTTGAGAGAGGTTGAATTGGTGAGAATCCAATTTTTTTGAAGACAATTTGCCTCTAAGAAGTTCTCAAACTTTGTGCTTGAGAAGTTTTAATGAAGATGTTGTAAAGATGAAAGGTTGTTGTACTCAAATACTTAATAAAGACATTTTTTGTGGTGTTGCAGTGTCCTAGATCCACCCGAAATTGAATAAGGGGATCATAGGTACACTCTGTGTCATGAATGTGCTTGCATGATTTGAGTCGAATTTGTAAAACACTCTCTTTATTATGCTTAAACAAAACAACTACATGCACATAAGAAAGTTTAAATATACAAGTCATCGATCAAGCTCCTGAAATCAAAGCTCCCATAATCAATTAAGTTCATAAGTACAAAGCGTCACATCATCAACTTGGTAAAAGTAATATTCGACAACAACATTTCATAACATCTTATTCACACCATCAAGTTAAGGATGCTACAAAATCAAGAATTTCAAGCCACGACGACATCAACATCATCAACACTTTTTGTATCACCTACAGATAAACATTTTTTAACTGAATTTTATGGGTGCATTCTCGGTTGTAACCGACACCCTAATTTGAATTGTTAAGGTGAATACATTAAGTCAAGTAAGTATTCAATTGAGTCATCTAGATTTAACTTGTCATTTGTCTCTTGGGTGCATTTTCGATAGTATTCGGCACCCTTCTTTTGATCAATCAAGAGTGTAAGTTCAAGCAAGTGCAAATCTCTCAACATCAAGTGAGCCTAAAACTGATTGAAGAAAGCATCAAGTGAGCATGAAAGCAAGCATGTGTGAGTTAAAAATAATCAATTGTTAAAATAAGTACAAGTGAGCATGCAACAATCAATCAAACATCAAGCAAGCAAGTTCTACAAATCCAGCAAGTATTAAAATCAAGCGAGCATGAGTTCAAACAAGTTCACATGGCGAAAAGCATTCAGTTGTTAAAGATTCTTAACAATTTGATCCTCTAAACTACTGAAGACATGCTACAAATAAACAAAGCAACTCTTGTTTATATTTCAATGCATCTACAAAAATCACATGAAACAATTGAGTTCCTTCAGCTGGATTTGCAACTGCAAAGAAATGAGTTGCAAGAGAAGTATGTTGCTTCCAAGTCTTTGACCAATCCAGAGACAACTGATCATTCGACTTTATTCATCCAACTAGCTTCAACTGTTGAAGTTGTTCTAGTTCTACTTTCTTCCAAACCAATCATAAAGCCATGGGAAGAACTCCAAAGTAACAAAATTTGTCGAGGATTAGGATATGACAAAGATTAAAACAACTTGCATATCCCCGATTATTCTAAGCCAATCAAGTTCATCAGTGTAGGATTTTTTGATCCAATAACATCAACAAGCCATGAGAAAGTTGCAAACAAACAAACATGTGCACAAACTGAAGTTTCAGTCAAATCAAAATGCCTTCATTGTCAAAGAACCGATCATCTGGAAGATCAGTGTTTTGATCTCCATCCTCGTAGCCATTGCTGCAAGTCAAATCACACATCAGAGAAATGTTGCAATCAACGACAGTCAACTAGATTGAAGATAAATTATTCATGGATTGATCCCTGGGAATGGTCATCCACAACCAGAAGATTGTACAAGTTTTACAATCGGATTCACTCGCACATATTGCAGCCAGCATTCAAATGAAGATGGTACTCTCGTGCATTTGAACAGGGGAGTACTCCAATGAAGTACTCCTCCACCTACAGGGGAGAATTCAGATATATTTTTGAGATGATTGCCTCTCCTTTCAACTGACAAAGAGGGGAAAATGTCAATGAAATTTACAAGTGGTTGTCATACTGAAAGTCTCGACAACATCAGTGAAGCAGCTAGTGGGCATCTCCATTAGCCAATGGGAGATCATCATTAGCAAATACGCGAGTGGGTGTTCATCAAATTGTGTCAGTGGAAACCGAATGTTGTCTTCAAGCAAAGAACAAGTGGATCCTTTTGTGGCTTGGCACATGATGGAGTTGTCAAGCGACATTCAGAGATGAATCAGTCATGCAGCTGACTCATGTTCTCTTCATGTTGTAGTTTCTTCAACATCCTACTTTGGCGGTTTTTCAGGAAAATGTTTTTTGAGGATCAAATTGAGAACTTGGAAGATGGTTCCTCAAACTAAGAAGTATAGTTTGGATGAGATATTCTCTCAAATTAGCTCTCCTAAATTAATGTGTAAGTTGAGAAATCGTCTCAACCAAGTGAGTCTAAGATATATGCACTATCTTAAGACCACTTACTCATGTATTTAAATGTATTATTAAATTTTTTGAATAATAAGAATTACATGAGCATGAGAGACCACATGATGCCTCTCTGCCTTTTCCGCCAGTTTAATTTTTGTGTGTTAATTTGCTATGCATATGGTTATATGGCTTTGTGATTCTTCTTCATTATAGACAGTACACCTATCAAGGGAAGAAATTTTAAATAGATTGATAAGTCCTAGATGTAATTATTTCCCATCCATTCAATAATAATGAATACTACCTAATTGGTTTACAATCTGCCATTTAAGAGAGAAGGAAATGATTTATTTTTCTGATTTTGCAAATGTGGTCGATTTGATTTCATTACAATAAGTCTACCATCTAGGTGAGTCAATTCAATCTGAAGAAACAAAACACTAATAATATTAATTTTAGTTTATTATCTTGCAAATCTTGTCAGCTGGTTTTCATCATAATAATTGGATTGACTTCCTCACATTCAATGGTTACTTGATCTAAATATATGAGCTCAATTGACATGAATATCCTATTGTATTATATTCTAGATATACGTAATGAGTCCCTTTAAAAAAAAAATTACCAACACATAAAACATTTTGTGAGCACATTGATAGAAAAAGCCTTTATTATATCAGAGGTCTTATGGCTATATTTACCTCACAGTAAATTATCTAGTACATGCACCAAATATGGTTGTTTGACTAGAAGTATCCATGCTAGATTTATTATATTCATTCCAGCTACACAACCATTGATAAGGCATGTTAAATTATGAAACAATTAGGGACAAGTGCAAAAAAAATAGTAGGCTTGTGATCTTTGTGCATGAGATAGTGAGGTCAATCGGAAGCCACATTATTGTTTCATTAGGCTTGAATTAAGGACTCAAATTCCTTTTACCAATAATGATGGATATAAAAAACTGATGTTAAGTGGCATACTGGTTCTTAGCCTTATTTCAATACCTCTAAGAGTACCACTACCCATGCAGCCTGTACTTGCAATTCATGGGGTAACTAATGATGCCTAGTGAGAATCACCAATAACATCGCATAGATTAGCTTTCGATGAGTCTAATAATATACTATGACGTTGTTGACTGCATATTGTAATGCTACCTTATGTTTCTGTGGTAAAACATGGCAGTGAACCAATGACCACACATGTACCATCCACGCTAAAAGCAATCAATTTATTTACTATGATGATATGTCATGCAAGGGTATTGTATTGTTGGATGATAGGTCCCATTTTAGACAGTAGGCTGCATACTAAGGTTGCCTACAAAGGTTATGTATTGTTAGTACTTATGCATACAATGGGGTGGCATACAACCAAAATATTGAGAAGATTACCAAATATTGTTTAATATGGCAGACTATTAAGCAGCTCACAACAGGGGAGTAAATACCTTATTATGACTCCCGAGGACTACAAAATTATGCACATACTAGCCACTAAAATGCCTTATAGTTAAACCAATGTAGTAAACAAGGTACGTAGCTAATATTATATGTCCAAGCACTATACAGACCTTGAGACTATCGTACCTCGGGCTAATATCCCAGGAAACTATGTGTTGTAATTCTTGAATCCACTCCTTTAACCAAGCTTAAGCATGTAATCCTGAAGTTTTGTAAGCGAGCCATGACCTCAAGTTACTCAACAATGTGTGATATGGGAAGGGAAATGGGACCAGACTCACAACTCTACACCCATCCACTAACAACTGCCCATCTAATGTTTCCAGTTCAACTTCCAAGATAAATGTATCTCCTTAAATTTTGTACTTTTGAGGCTAGAGAAAAAAACTAGGGCTTGGAACAAAAAATTAGGGAGGAGGATTTTTTGTCATTTGAGAGCCTAAACATCAAGAGGTGGGTCTTGGATACATGACCTATCTTGGAAGTTGACCTGGAAACATTTTTTCTATAGTGTTTCTGATCCTTCGTATCCTATACTCCACCTTGATTTTGTTGTTGGGATTACACTGAAGGATGGGCCAGAGGATACTACTCCAGTGTAAGTGTAGGACATCACCATTTTTACCTCCTCTTCTTTATAGGTGATAGTAGTATTAGATGCCTCCTTCTCAGACATGTTGAAAGCCTGAATATTTGATTTTGCAAGGTTGACCTGAAAGCCATAAGCATCTTTGGATTCCCCAAGAAGCAAGAAACACTTGCTCGCTTTTCAAGATACTATGAACAAAATGACATCCACTCTCCAAATGTCACAGTATTTGAATCACTCATGTATTCTACATGGCTTCGTCTTCCTTGCAAGGTTGATGAGAAAACTAGAATGGTTGGTCTATATTTCCCATTCGCATGCAGTACTCAAGTGAAATATTCCCTTGTTAATGAGATCATGCAAATAGCTTGTGCTCATAGACTTTTGTTGTTACAATAAACTGTAGATTTTTGTTGTAGAAGTCATGGTGCTTGTGGAGCTCACTCCTATGAGAGATGCTCTTGTAGGGATAACTGGAGTGACAAAACTTTCTACAGAGCAAAGGAAGAGAAGCCATAGTAGTAGAACTAGTTGCCAATCCTTCTATAATCTTCATGGATGAGCCAACTTCCGAACTAGATGCCCATGCTGCAGCGATAGTTATGTGTACTGTTCGCAACATAGTCAATACAGGTCGAACAATTCTTTGTACCATCCACCTACCCAACAATGATAACTTTGAAACTTTTGGTGAGTCAATTCAAAAACTTTCATGATCAATATATGCAATGTGAAACAAACAACAATTTTTTATGTTTCTTTACTTGGATTAAAAAAAGGAAAGGGGTGCAAAGGGCTAGAATAAAGCAGGGTTCCACGGAACCAATAATTGCTAAATCTTCAGTTTTATTGGTTTCTTGAACTGCATCTTTTGCTCCTCAAAAGGGGTGGCCAAATCATCTACACAGGTCCTTTGGGTCATCATTCTCACAAAATCATTGAGTATTTTGAGGTAAGGGTGATTTTTTTATTGTATTTTATAAGCTATTTAGTAAATGATTGTGCTTACCATTATCAACCCGTGGTAGAAAATAGTAATCTTGTCTGATTCTTGTTTGGTTGGTTAGGTTTTTCTAGAAGTACCATAGATTATAGAAGGATACAATCCAGCAACATGGGCACTAGAAGTGAGTTCCATAGTTGTTGAGGAAAGGCTTGGTGTGGACTTTGTTGCAATCTACAGAAAGTCATCACTTTATGAGTATGCCCAGACGTAATTGTAGGAACTTGATTGAGAAAAAGATTTTTCATTGCGCATATCTTATTTTTTGCTATTTTTTTGTCACTTTTCACCCTGAATAATAGACTGCAAATTTTTTTAAACCTTTTTTGGCTGATGTGTTGTTCTGCATTCAGAGGAATCAAGCTCTTATTAAAGAGCTAAGCACCCCTACTCCCGGCTTGCAGGATTTGAATTTTCCAACACAATATGTAGAATCCTTCAAAGTTCAGTGCCTAGCATGCCTTTGGAAGCAACATTGGTCATATTGGAGGAATCCACACTATAATGTTGTGCAATTTTTCTTCACTACAGTTATTGCCCTACTGTTTGGAACCATCTTTTGGGACCTTGGAACAAAGAGGTTGGACACTCTCTTGACAGTCATAATAGACTTATTTGCAAAAGTGGTCTGACCTTAATTTGACATTTTGTTTTCTCTATCATTGATTAGTTTATTGTCTATTACATATTTGAGTCGACAGGGTCACTTAGCATATTGAGAAATCAGTCTGACATATGTCTTCCAAGTGAACTTGTAGTCTTTATTTGTTCCCTTGAAAACTATTTTGTTGTTCTCTGTAAGCAGAGTAAATTGTGTTTCTCTTAACATCCTTTGCTTCAACTGCTCAATGTTGTCTAAGTATTCTTTACTATCCTTTTACAGAGGAAAACAATAAGGTCTAATGAATATTATGGGATCGATGTATTGTGATGTACTTTTTATGGGTGTTAGCAATTCATTGAGTGTCCAGCCAGTTGTCGAGGTTGAATGAACTATCTTTTACAGAGAAAAATTGTTGGAATGTATTCAGCCCTTCCTTATGCCCTTGGACATGTAATCTAAATGTGAACATCTAGTCAATTATAGTTTTGTTATGAAGATCAATTTCTCGAATGACCATCCTTTTTATCTGTACTAGTGGAAATTGAGGTGCCCTATGTTTTGATACAGTGCGTAGTCTATGCCATCTTGGTCTATTCTATGATTTATTTCGAGTGGACAGCTCCCAAGTTCTTATGGTTCCCCTTTGTTATGTTCTTCACTTTGCTTTACTATACATATTATGGAATGATCACAGTACCCTTGACTCCAAGTTACCATATTGCTGCAATTGTTTCATCGGCTTTTTATTCTGAATGGAATCTCTTCTGTGGTTTCATTATTCCTTGACATGTAAGGCCATATTTTCAAATCTTGATCCCTTCATCAATTTTTTTCTTCTGGCAATGATTTGAATTTCAATGTTGACTGCAGTTAGCAATCCCCTTATTGAGTGATCCTAACAAGGCAAATTCTCTGGTTGAGTTTTGAAAACATAAAATACCTGTATGGTGGAGATGGTACTACTGGGCAACTCTTGTTTCTTGGACACTCTATGGTCTTATTGCTTCACAGTTGGGTGATGTAGAAACCGAGATGGAGACAACATATGGGAAATTCAAGGAGGGCATGGTTTTGTGCATGGTTTTGTGCACAATCTTATAGGCTCTACAATCCTATAGGCTCTACAATCTCTGCCTTAGGTTTTCAATCATTTTTCTATGATCCTCAAGTCCGACCACAAGGGAAATCAAGTTATTTGTGGCTTCAAAAAGGTAGGCTACAGGAAAAAACTACTTTGTTGGAGCAAACTACAAGTGGATTGGCTTATAATGATGTGACTTACAATGTGCTTATAAGTGGGAAATTGGATAAAGTCAAGCAGTTGATGTAGGAAATGAAGAATAAAAGCTTGAGTGTTTTAGATTTCACTTACAATCCTTTGATCAATGGACATAGCAAGAAAGGAAACATTATTGAAGTTTTTCGGTTCAAGAATGAGATTGCAGAAAAGAGTAATTTTCCTATTATCAAAACATCTAATATGTTGATTCATGGGTTGTGCAAAATGGGCAAGGCAAAAAAATCATAGGAGTAGTTTGATGAAATGTAGAATAGGGTTCTAATCCCAGATGTTATTTTGTGCAATATAATGATTTATGGACACTACAAGGATGGAAATATGATCAAGGCTCTGAAGTTGCGCAATGACATGTTCGCTGGAAGTCTTGTGCCCATTGCAGTAAATTAGAATATGCTCAATGATGGGTAGTATGGAAAGAAAAAACATGGAAGAAGCTCATAAGATCATGATTTAAAATATTAGTACTATTTATGCTCAAACTTCTATCAAATTATTGCTAAGTTCTTTGCACGGTGAAAAGTGGAAGAACATATGCTTGGACAACAAGTTTCTTTTAGTAGAGTCTCTGACTGTACCATTAATGTAAATGCTCAATATGGTTGCTTGGAAAACTTTGTAGAACTTGTATATAATTCTTCTAATCCCATATGGAGAATGGATGAAGAAGATTCAAAACTTTTGGAGGCTCCTAATGTAGAGGTTGGAACAGAGGCTAGACACTTTGAACAGTCTTGTAATATCCAAAATGAAGTTAGTAATATTCAATTCACACTAGAAGATGATCTAATATAGGGTTGATATTTTTCAGATGACAATGAATGAGGAAAGCTTCTAGAGAAAATCTATGATCTGTTTTAGACTTTAATAAGGCACAAATTCATTGTAATTCATTGCATACAACCATCTCTCTAAATTAGTTCAGTATGCAATTAATGAGATTCAAACTCTTCTACTAGAATCACCAATGCATTATGTAATTAAACAATCACCTATATGCATTTGATTCTTACAGTCTCATCAACCTCGGAATGTGATAAAATATGTGAACTTGTACATTCTTGTGGACTAGACAAATAATTAGTTCATCAAAATGACACAAAAGATTCTTAGGAAATGGAAATCTAGGAAAACCTTATTCTTAATGATAATTTCACAAGCCTTGCTTTGGATGAGACATTATTGAGGGATCAAAGTGACTAAATAAATTCATAAAACAAAATCAATGTTAATTTTCTCACCACTCAAGCTTCACCCTAAATGAATGGAAAAACAAAATGTCATGGGTCAATTTATAGCCAGTCTTTATTTTTGACACTTTAACTTATGAATGACAACCATAGGGATGGATGCAACACAGAGAAGAAACGTCAGAACATGGCATGGAAGATAATATAACTCTTGAGAAATAGTTCTATTTATTGCAAAGCATTTATGAAAAGAAAATGTGAGAATCTGAGTTATGAGGAGCTTTCAAATATTGCAGAGTTTTTTCCTTGAAGAACTAAAGAGGTTTCATCCATTCTATCTAAAGGATCAACCTACAATATTAAAGAACAACAAAAGGCATCATCTACAAATTTCTCAGGTGCTCTTCTTTAGCAAAGTTTAAAAGACATTCTGGCAAGGGTTGTAGAGAAAGTGATCTTGATAATACTCCACAACTATTAAGAAACTCATATAAAACCAAAATACTTTTTCCAAAGTGAAGCAATAATTTTTTACAAAAAAAATTCCACTATGCATGCTAATGCTTAAATGAATAAGGATTGGAGGTTCAACCTCAGGGGGAGTAGATGACAGGGGAGCACCCCTTGTGTCATTGATGTTAAAGGAAGAGAAAGAGAGAAAAGAAGCACAAAGATATGGGGAGAATTATGGTAGGTATGTTGCCATCAATGACAAAAGGGGGGGAGATTGTTGAGGTGTTGTAATTTATGGCAAAGCAAGGGCTAACCATGATCAACACATTGCAAGTGAGAGGCCAACATGTTTGGATTTTTAGTGCAAAAGAAAGTGGAAAGCAACAACAGCTAAAATACAAGAATATTTGATTTTTCACAGAAGAAGTGAGGCAACATTTGTGGGCTATTCACTTATATCCACTACCAACAAAGAGTTATGTTGTTCATTAGTAAACATTTATGACTAAAATTAATATGTTTCATTGGTTAATGGACCTATTTATACGATGAGGATGTTTTCTTCTCTAGACATTGACTTTTTTTCATATGGCATACCCTAAAAACAAATTTAAGAACACCAAAATTGATGCATAGGTCATCCTACCTTGAGATCAAGTCAACCCTCCAAGAGACATGATAATTCAGTAAGGTATCAACTAGTACAAATAAGAGTTAATTCAAAACTTTCTAAAGATATACTTATTTAAGGAAATATTAATAGAGAAAGGAACTACCAAGCTTACACAACAACAAAAAAAATATGGTTTTATACTTTATCAAAAATTCGCCAAGACTTCACAATGTTTTATAAATTAGTAAAAGAAACACCAAGACTTTACAAATTTTTATTATTCAGTGAAGGATTTGCTAATATCTTAGAAGATTTTATAGTTTGGTGAAATATTCGCCATGATTTTACAAGATAATATAATTTGGTTAGAGATTAGCCAATTTTTTTATATATACATATTATATTGTTAATAAAATTACCTTCCATTTTTCCTATGTATCATGGGTGTTATAGCTCACAATCTCACTCTTGAGGTTTGTGATGCTGCACTCATGGCCTAGGGCAACCCCTCCTTCCAGACCTAGTCTAAAAATTAAAGAAAAGACAGTGTTTTATTCCCTATAAGCAACATTTCCCTGAGCTAAACGCGTGTATACGTGGGTCTGTGTACACCCAACCCGCGTATATGTCTTAAAACACTTAAAAAAAAAAATATCCTTAATTTCGGGCAGAGATCATGGGTTTCACCTATTGATTACCTGTTAGTGCCCGTGGCCCAAATGTTCCCAATGAATTCCCAACTAAAAAACTACTTTTGGAGAAGTATAAAAAGGCTTCAATGGGAAGGCCAAAAGGAGGAGAGAAGAGAGAGAAAGATTATTATGCTGAGATTTCCTTGACCAGGTCTGAAGATCCTAGTGCCTCCTGCACTTCCCCCATTTTTACAGGAAACTCTTGTTTCCTTGTGTGTGTTGATGTCTTCATACTACTTGAGATATCATGGAGTAAGTCATGGAAGGAGTTTGTTAAAGGCTTGAGACTGGACGAATCCGGGAGACGGTTCTGCTTGGAGCCTGCGAAAGGACGAATCAGGTGAAATTATTCCTTTCTGTACTTTATTTGTCTATAATAAAAAAAGCACATGTCTTTGTTCCTGATACAAATCTTCTTCATGTTTATGATATTCATGTTATGATTCATATGTGAATGGTTGTTTAATTGCATAACTAACTACCTTTCATTATAATATGAAGAAGGTTTCTTTATGATGTTTAGTCCATATACTGTTGTACTTTCTTGAATTGATTGTTTTAAAGGTCAAAGGAGCAAAAGGAACTCCAAGAAGGGTTTGGACCCTAGAAGGCTCTTCTCAAACGTAGGACCTCAGGTACGCCCCCTATCGTAGAGTTTGCTTATATTAGCATTATGGCTGTATGGAAAGTGTGTCTATTTGTATAGATAACCTCCAGTTTGCTAGGGTATCCACCCAAGACCCTAGGGGAATTTATCCCACAACAGAATTGGTGACTCCACTGGGGACAACAGTATTGTTGTTCCTAGTTTGGGTGTATTCAAGCCAATCAGGGCTCAGCTGTCTGTTTAATTTCTGTTGATGTGTAGTATGTTCCTGAATTGCAAGCTTTGATCAATTTTTCCAAACTATTTTTTTGGT
The DNA here is from genome assembly GCA_000404065.3 of Pinus taeda. Classification (NCBI taxonomy): domain Eukaryota; kingdom Viridiplantae; phylum Streptophyta; class Pinopsida; order Pinales; family Pinaceae; genus Pinus; species Pinus taeda. The sequence goes on from APFE030199746.1 coordinate 111,733, forward strand.
TCTTCTTGAAAGATTTTATATACGCTGTTTTTTCTGTTTACAGAAGCATATATATGCATCTTTCCTTAAGTGAACCTGCGTACACGCATGTTTCCTTAAGCCTTGTCGCGTATACACGCGCCTGTGCACAAACACAGTCGCGTATATCTTATAATTTTCAAGATTTTTAAAATCATTTTGTTTCTAGGAGTTTGTATGCTGGTCTGATTCAGTCTGGAACAGTTATTGTTCTGTCACAGTCTTTAGTTTTACAGCAAACATCTTATTTCAAATCCTCTCTGATTGTGAAAAGGTTGCTCTTGTTTGTTTTTCTTGCAAACATTATTGTTTTTACTTAAGCACGCAAGGTTTATTGTAAAGAATCTTGGCTGCTCTGTGTCTTTAGGGCAGAAATATTGATTTCAATCTCTGTGTTGAGTTTTGTTTTGGTGACTTTTTGGTTTGCATATCCAAACTATATCTTTATGACCATCTACTTTTCTTGCTTTCCGAAAGTTGTTGGTTTACACTTTCTTGAAAGTTGTCTTTTCAATCTTTTGGTTTTTATCTCCAAGCTCGTCTCGCTGCTTTTCGATTGTTAAGAGAATTTCGAAACACATTTTTGTTGAGTTCTCACTTGTTTTGTGTTGCAAATTCGCAAAGTGTTTCATTGCCTATTCTTCGATCATAAAGTTTCAGTCTTGTTAGAGCACTTTTGAAAAGTCATTTTTTGTTTTGCTTTTGAAGGAAACTTCTTGAAACTTTGTTTTGCTTTCTTGAACTTTGTTTTGATTTAGTTTTCCTTTTTGTTGAGTGAAAGTGCATTTTTGTTTGTCTTCATATTGCTTTTAGTGCTTAGACGAAATAAGCAACAACAAAAAAACTTATATTCCATCTAAACATTTTAAGTGGCAAATCAAAAATTGATAAACAAGAAACTTTCATTTCTTGATTTAAGAGTAGTTTTGAGTTTTGCATCATCATGTACTTATTGCATTAGGATTAATTTGTGCATCTTTCTAGGCATTCCTAGTTTTGTTAACTTTTGTGAGTGTGAAGTTTGAGATAAAGAAAAGTAAAGAAAAATTTCTTGTTTTATTTGAAGTTCCTCTGAACCCTATAGAAATTTCTTACATCGAAAAACGAAAACAAGTGCATTTGCATGTAGTTCGGTTTTTATTAATATCTTTTGGGTCAAAGCACCACTAGTTTCATTTCCGCTTATCCCTTAACTTAAATAAAAACCCATTTAAAATCAAGCGCTAATTAAAATATACTAGAACTTTTTATATTTGTCAAGTTAGACACACCAACAAGTTTTAGGATATTTTAGGGCCTTGGATTAGGTGAGTGGAGAGTTAACTCTCCAAGGCCATTTAAACTATCAAACATAGGAGTCTGAATAGTGAGTGAAAATCCAATAGCGTTAGGAAGACCAGGAAAGGTCCGGATCTGGGAGTTAAGCATGAGGGTCTGTGAAGACAGGGAAGAGAGATACCCCCTCTCCTACTTGTCCAAACTTAACTCACGACTGTTCTGCCTGGCTTCTGATATGAGTTGGTAACCTTAGTTGCTACTCCTAGGGATCTACACAGGTGGCTATGGAGGGGAATCCCGTGGCACCTGAGTTCAACATTGTATCACTCTCAACGGTACTACTAGAGGCCACCCTTGCGAAGCTTGGGGGCTTGCACCGGCACAGGCTGTTGTTAGGAGGTCAGTGTAACTTCCTCTGTTACCTTCGCTGGTAGGACTGGGCCGTCATTGTCCCAGACTATCTTCAAAAGGCCCCTTACTTCACTTTCTCATATTTTGGTGTCCGGTCCTAATCACTCGGAGCGGAAATACTTGGAATTTGTTTGACTGGCTGATATCTTTAGGGACTTTATAATGTGTGCTCTGTGCTCCTAGTTGGCCTAACTTTCAATTTTTTGAGTCTTTAGTTAGATCTTAATAAAAAATTCAAAGTGGCTGACCGATCACCTAGACGGTCTCGAAGACTTCATGGTCTTTCACCACCAAGTTTAGAGCCTTCTCCTAGAAGGCGCAGAGGCAATACTGCCAGTGGGTTTCACCCCATGGCAGCTGACACATCGGGGATTGATCCTCCTCTCAGGGGCATTAGTGTTCAAGATAGACCTGGTACTTCCATAGAACAAGAGAGAAATACTCCAGTACTTTCTCGAGTTCTCTTTTGGGCGGAAGATAACGTAGAGGTAGAAGAACTTTCAGAGTCATTAGCGGCTCCGAATTCTCCCCTACCTTCTAGTTATTCGGAAGTATTACAATACGTTGGGTTTCCAACACATAAACCATCAGTTCCAGGTCACATTACGCACTTACCATCGATGACCACTACTGGAAGCATGGCTTCTACTACAGGTGCTATGACTGTGCAGACTCCAATATCTGTACAAGGGGGAGGAACTATTTCCATCCCCTCTGCTTCTTTATTTGGGTCTTTTGCTAGCACATCTTTAGTTGGGTCTACCTCCATTCTTTCTAGGAGTGGAAGTGCCCAAACCAATGCTTTTAGTTCTGGATTCTTCCCATTTGGCACCCATTCAAAAGGTATTTTGTCAGTTCTATTCAGTGCCTCCACGTCCATGATGGGTGGATCGGCTTCATTCCAGGGTTTTCCTTTTGGAAGTGGTCATATACCACATTCCAACCCAACAATTGGATCTATGCCTTTCTCTTCTTCAAGACAAGGTAGAAATCATTTTCAAGGTTGGACTAACCCTGCGATTAGTAGCATGGGAATTGGGAATTCGTTTTTCGGCCAACAAGGGAACAGGCCGTACTCCACAGTTAGTTAATTCTGAAGTATTCCTCCCCTATCTTCTGCTTGGGATCCTTATCAGGGGTTATCAACTCCTTATAATCCTTTAGGAAGAAGCTTCGCCGGTTATGGAGGTTTTGCAGACGGAGTTGGTCAAACTCCGAGTTACTTCGAGCAGCCTGGTGCCTTCCAAAATCTAGGCCCATCTTTTCAGAACTTTGGGAGCTCTGCCTAGTCTGGGTGGAATCCCCAAGGTCCTCCTAGGCTTCCGTTTCTGGAAACTTTGAACTTGCCAGATCTCACAAAATTAACAAACGATCCAATCAAATACAATCCGGCCTGGCCTCCGGTCCCAACCAACTCCCTTCGGACATTCCAAAATTTGAAGGGAAGAGCAGTGAAGACCCGGGCAACCATGTGACCACATTCCATTTGTGGTGCTCGTCGAACTCCCTTATTGATGATTCAGTTAGGTTGAGGCTTTTTCAATGCACCTTGACTGGTCATGCGGCCAAATGGTATATAGAGTTGACAGGAGGTAGCTTTACATATTTCACTGACTTAGCTAATATTTTCTTAAATCATTTCCAGTTGCCTGTCCGTTATGATGCCAGAACTGAACTTCTAGCCAATTTTCGTCTGGACACGGAAACTCACATTTCTGATCATATTCAGGAATGGAGACGGAGAAAAAGGCTCATTAAAGCCGAAATCCCTCTGGAGTACCATCTAGAATGGTTTTTGAAATCTTTACAACCTGAGATCTCTAAGGACGTCTCCATGTCCGGAGTCTATTCCGAGGAACAAGCTATTTTTAGGGCCCGGCAATTAATTGATCTACTCTCAGTCTGGGATCTTACAAAAATACTTGCCCGATGCTCCTGGGTCTAAGGTTGACATGGCTAAGTCGAAGCTAAGTCCCCATGGGGATGGTATCGTTGGATTTGTAGACACAAATTCGGTGAACTTGTTGAGCCAATTACAATAGTTGGCATTGCAAACTACTCCTAACAGCCAAGTCACATCGTCTAATACTTTGTCTTCCCAACCCTCTTCGATTAATAACGTCTAATCTGGTAACCCCAAAGGAAATCAAAACTCCAATGGGAAAAAGAAAGGATGAGGTAAGAAAAAGAATCAGGATGGGAAGGCTGACACAAATAAATCCGGCAATAATGCTGGTGGTGGTAGAAATGAGTTTAGAAAGAAAGTCAAGTTTCCATGCAAGTTGTGTAGTAGAGACCATTTAACTCATCTCTGCCTGAAGATTCAGGACGCTCAGCACTTGTTAGTACAGCAAGGGGCTTCTAGTTCTCAAGCTGTGTTAACCAACCCTTTTCCCCAAGGGCAGCAATTGCTTGCTAGCGTGAGTTCAAATCTGGGTACCTCCTCTGAGGGCAGCTAGGAAGGGGAAAAACCATCAAATGTTTTCATGATGGGTTCAAATGTCCATGTGGCTACTCGGTCACGTGATTATGGTGAAGCCGAAACTTCCAAGGACAAAACTACTCCCGGAAATACTGACCTTCATATTGAGCGACCCCCTGTTGAGACTATACCACGAATACCGAAAGGTTCCGCTAAACGCGCGACTATTAATCCTAATGCTAGGGCCGCCTAGAATTACTCCATTATTGAGGATATGGCTCAGAGTCCATGCGCCATGTCCGCTTTAGAGGTTCTCCAGTCATGTCCAGATCAACGAAGTGCTTTACTCTCGGCGATCGGGGTAGTTGATCCAACCAACTCTTTAGTTTTCACTTTTGACATGTTAAATGTCAAAAAGCGACTCCCTCATCACATGGCTTTTCATATAAATTCTACATACCAGAAAATTAACATTTTTCATACCGTTATTGATGAAGGAGCTTCCACGTGCGTCATGTCGATGTCATGCTGGAAGGCCATTGGATCTCCTTCATATGTTCCTTCACCCACCCTCCTGACTGCATTCAATGGGCATTCTCACAAGCCGCATGGGATTATCCCGGCCTTCCCTATATGTGTTGGGGGGAAGGTCGTCAATATTGAAGTAGAAGTCATTGATGCTAAGCTAGACTACAATCTCCTCTTAGGAAGGAACTGGGTATATGAAATGGACGTAATTGTTTCGACTCTGTTTCATGTCATTTGCTTTCCTCATGAAGGGAAAATCGTTAAGGTTGATCAATTGGATTATTGTGCAGTCGATCCTCAAGTAATTTCTGACTCTACTTTCCCCTTAGTGGATAACCCTTATCCGCCTACTGAGAATCTAGGAGTCGGGATGTATTCCTCATTGATGGGTACCTTTGATTTTCCCTCTCCTATCGCTATAATCAATGTTGTTTCATCAACTAAGGAGTCCCCTCAAGAAGAGTTCTTCAGAACTCATTATTTTTCAGACCCTTGGACCTTGCCTTCACCTACGACCACCTTAGCTAAAGGACAAGTTAATGGAATGGCATTCCCTATGTCTGTGGCTGAGCTTAGATATCAGTCTATCGTTAACTCTGCAGATGACCATTCTACTCCTTTTTTGGAAGAGGAGCTAGATGGTCATGTGGCTCCAGCTTGGGCCCTTAATTCTACCTCAGCCTTGGACTTCTTAGATACAGTTTTACCTTCTGAAGAAGCAATCCTCGAAGTAATGATGGGTGTAGATTGACCTTGGGAAGACTTACACCATTGTTCATATTTTCTTCCTCCATTGCAGGAAGTAGAGTCTAGGTTCTCCGAACTCTTTTCTAGTGATGTTTGTACGATATCAAGTCCTTTGGCTCCAACACACTTCCGTGCCAAAGGTAATATGTCGGTGATTTCAGAAATGATATCTATAAACATCTCTAGGGACCCTAACTTGATCGAGAATCTCAAGTTTACACCGACCTTTTCAAATAATTTCGAGATGTATTTGCTTGGACTTATGAGGAAATGCCTGGCATTGATCCTTCTATAGTTCAACATGAGATCAATATGTATGAAAACGCCAAGCCGGTTTGCCAAAGGCTTCGACCGGTTAATCCTAGGGAACCAGCAGCCATTAAAGCTGAAGTAGAAAAGTTGCTGAAGGCGGGTTTTATATACCCTGTTCCTCTTACTGATTGGGTTTCTAATCCAGTCCCTGTGGATAAAAGCAAGGAACAATCCAAGTATGCATCGACTTTAGGGACCTAAACAAGGCTTGTCTGAAAGATAATTACCCCACGCCATTCATTGATCAGATTATTGACGAGTGTGCGGGTAATGAGATTTTTTCCTTCATGGATAGTTTTTTAGGTTATAATCAAATTTCTATCCGTCTTGAAGATCAACATAAGACAGCTTTCATATGTCCCTAGGGTACCTTTGCATACAAAAAGATGCCTTTTGGCCTTAAAAAAGTTGGAGCCACTTTCCAGCGGGCCATGTCATGTGCTTTCCACGACATTAAACATATCATCGAAGCATACTTGGATGATCTCGCTGCTCGTTCTCGAAAGAGAATTGGTCACCCTAGTCATTTTCAAATGGTTTTTGAGCGATTTGTTTTTATAAAATCTGGTTGAATCCCAACAAGTGCATTTTCGCAGTTATGTCCGGTCGGTTGTTAGGGTTCATAGTGTCAAATGAAGGGATTAGGGTTGATCCCTTCAAGTTAGAGGCAATAGTTCAGTTGCCTCCCCCATCTTCAATTTGGCAACTTCAAAGCCTTCAAGGGAAGGCTAATTTCTTAAGACGGTTTATAGCGAACTACGTCGAGATCACTAAAGGGTTCATGCGTTCGCTGTGAAAAGGAGTTCCATTTGTGTGGGACAACTTTCTGCAGTGGTCGTTTGATGCTTTGAAAAAAGCATTAGTCTCTGCCCCACTTTTGAGTCCACCGGATTATGGTAGGGACTTCCTTTTATATCTCGCCGCAGCAGAATCAACCATTGGTATGCTTCTCGTTCATGAAGAAGATGCTCTCACATAGCATGTGATTTATTATTTGAGCCGAGGCTTGATAGTTCATGAACTTTGCTACTCTCCAGTTGAGAAGTTGGCCTTGGCAGCTGTTCATGCTGTCCAGCGGCTCCGTCATTATATTCTGCTACGCAAAACTTTTGTCTTGGCAGCAGTCAATCCATTTCAGTTTGTCCTCAGTATGTAAGTGATTGGGGGCCAATATAATCAATGGATTGTCATTCTACAAGAATTTTATCTCGAGTTCTTGTCTGCCAAGTCTAAGAAATCTATGGTTTTTGCCGAGCTAATTTCCGAGCTGCCTTGTGGAGAGGATATTGTTTATGAGAAAATTTTTCCTGACGAACATTTATTCCTCATCTCTTCACTCGACCCTTGGTATGGAGATATCATTGTTTATCTCCAAACTTCGAAGTTTCCCTCTACTTTCTCTAAGGATGAACGTCAAAAATTACCTCACCTGGCTAAAAATTATGTTATCATTGGTGATACATTGTATCATCAAGGGGTTGATTCAATCCTTCAGCACTGTTTAACCTTAGAGGAGGCAGAGTCAGTGCTAAATGATTGCCACAGTGGAGCTTGTGGTGGTCATCTATCAGGGCTTGCTACAGCTCAACGTATCTTGTGTGCCGGCTATTTTTGGCCTTCGCTCTTTAAAGATTGTGTTGAAGCGGTCAAATGTTGTCACCCGTGCCAAGTTTATACTCGGAAGATGCGCGCACATCCAGCTCCTCTTTTTCCTGTTGTCACTGTCGGTCCCTTTACTAAGTGGGGTATTGATTTTACAACTTGTCATCCGCCTTCAGCAGCGAATCACAAGTATATTATCGTGGTCGTAGACTACTTTATGAAGTGGGTTGAGGCCATGCCCACTTATAAAAACAATAGTGAGATAGCGGCATTGTTCCTTTTTATATCAGATTATCTCAAGATTCGGTATCCCAAGAGAGATTTTCACTGACCATGGCAGTCATTTCCAGAATCAACTAATGTCTGAATTGGCTCTCAAATTAGGTTTCTGGCAGGAACATTCGTCTCCTTATTATCCTCAGGCCAATGGATAGGTTGAGGCAGTAAAAAAAACTGTTAAGACGATCCTGCAAAGGACAATTGATAAAAATCGATCCAATTGGCATCGTATGTTGTATTTGGCTCTGTGGGCATATTGAACCTCCATCAAGACTGCTACAGGTTTTACACATTTTCAGTTAGTTTATGGGATGGAATCTATCTTTCCTGTCGAATGTGAAATTCCATCTCTTATGTTAGCTATTGAGCTTCGTCCAGAGACCTCTAGTCTCGAAGAGTGCCTCCTTCACTTGGAACATCTCGATGAGCAGCGTCGAGAGGAAGCCACAGTAAATGAGGCTCATAAGAAAAGGGTTAAAACCCAATATGATAAAGTCGTCCGTCCTCATGTCTTCTCTGAAGGTGACCTTGTCTTGTTCTATGACCAAGATAAGGACACCTTGGGGGCAGGCAAATTCAAGCCTATGTGGTACAGTCCCTTTATAATTAAATGAGTTTTAACAAAAGGGTTGTATGAGTTAATCAATTTCAAAGGAAACAAATTGGCGGAGCCTCGAAATGGGCTCTACCTTAAGAAGTACTTTGCTTAAGTAGCAGCTAGGCAATGGCTTCTTTGTACACGTTGTATATTTGTACATATTTCATCGAGATTTTTTTATATCAACACTTTTTGGTCTGCTTTGGCAGGTGTTTATGGATGACTTGATCTATTTTGGATTCGCCGATGGTGCTAGTCGTCACACTCGGAATCTTGCTTCCACAGCTTGGGTACTCTATTATCCAACTAGTCAATTGATGGTATCAAAGGGGGTGTGCATCGGTCCCACTTCAAACAATACGGCTGAGTATACTACCTTCATTAATTTGCTATCTGAGGCAATTGCTCACGAAATCAACTCATTGGTAGTTTATCTTGATTCACAATTGATAGTGTCACAATTAAATAACATCTATCAGGTAAGGGATCCATGTTTATATCACCAGTATTTAAGGTTGAGGTTGTTGCAAAGATCATTTACTTATATTAATTATTTTCATATTCCAAGATCTCATAATTGGTTAGTTGATTCTATCGCTAATCAAGCATTAGACTGGCACATCAACCATTCATCACAATAAATTAAGCATCAAAAAGTCAAAATGTATATATATATATGTATATCATAAAGCATCTCGAGTGTACATAAGTCTATCCAAAAAATATACAAAATTGGGACTCAAATGCCCATAATCATGTCCACTATATCTAATTCCCCGGCTCAGGATGAGCGGCTAAGTAGGCAACTACTGCATTAGCCACATGCCTAAAAGTGCAGACCCAATCTTGTGGCATGCCAACCACATGACGCTGCATCTCTACAGGAAGGTCCTCTACCGCCGCCATCGGGACTCGGTGAGTCAATCTCACTAGGTGCCGCTGAACTGTGTGTAGAACTCACTCTATGTTTGCAGCCACCTCTTCGGCCCCTTAGTTGCAATGTTTGTGCCATGGGAACTCATCTGGTCGTACCAGCCCAATATCTGGAACATGATCATCATATTAGTCATTTGAATCCTATCAAAAATATTTTTTCAAAAATATTATTATATTTGAAAAATAAAAAAAAATCATAACATCAAAAATCACTTACTAATGTTGCCTCATGCTACGGTTGGTGGTAATGCTAGATTGGGATCTCCTCGGAAATCCAGCCCAGCATAGGGGTAGTCATCTACGGTGATGATCTGCTGATCCCACCAAGAAAATAAATCGTCGTCAAAGGCAGTTCCTGGGACCTCCCCACCTCCTAGACGTTTCATCAAGTTAGCCCACCTGCCCATTCGTGGATCTCGTGGGGTGCTGATTGAAACTGGTACTCTAGGACGAAGTGCGGGAACTCTCTTGAAAAAGAAAGAACAAAAAATAGTCCCATAACCGAAATTTTTGCTCTGTCCTCTCTTGATAGAGGTGAGTTGGCTTTTCATGCTAACCAAAAGAGGAGTACACGAGTCAAACACGGTGGTGAGACAGTCAACTACCACGCTCATGGTTAGCCGTGATGCCTGGTGCAAAGAAGCTGATCTGTTCACTCTGGCTATGGTGAACAGGATTATCCTCAGTGATAAACTCACCACATGTGTGATCGAAATTTGACTTCCAACTTTCTTTGGATGTCCCAGGCAATATATCTGTACGTAGTCCTCAATTGACAGACTGCTCTGTGTCCTGCCCCGGGAATGTACTACCTCTCCCCTTCGGGAAAGGTCGGTGATGAAATAGATATCTTCCACTTCTATCTTGAGTGGCATCAGGATCGTTCATGACCTCATCATCTACTATGGTATGCTCTTTTCTCGCCAAGTGAATGGCATCCTGAAAGAAAAATCAATTTGAACCATTAGTTTTTGTGTTTGAAATGTCTGTGGCATATATGCGGGTCCCTTTGCACACAGTCGCATGTAGGGCCCGTGTGTATGCGGGTTTCATATTACCAACCCGCGTATACGCCGCGGTGAAATTTTTGACAAAAATTCAACGGTAAAACATTAATTAGAACTTCTAAAACTAGTCACAATCAATTGCAAGATAAGTATAAGAGTTACCTGGGGACTTTGGAAGAATTTGAACAGTTGAATTTGGCGTACGGAAAGTTTTCTCCTTTTGCTCCACTTCTCTACTCTCAAACTCAGATGGTGAAAATGGTGAGTCCAAAAACTCTTTTATAAGCTTTGAAAATGTCAATTTTTTTCAAAACTTGATTTTGTTTAGTCTCATGTAACTTTTAACTTGGGAGCTTGGAATGTCAGAATGGTTTGATTTTCATGAAATTTTTGACGTTTTTTGACAGTTTCGAGACGGTTCCATGACTGCTGACCCATCATGGCAGGTATCATTTTCTCACTGGCATATAGGTTAGGGAATCCATTTTTCTGTTGCATTATGCATACTAGCCTCCATCTGTCGATACACTTGCCATAGGGTCGATCCCATCGTGTTATGGTTCGTAAACCATCTTCACTCGCTGATTCTTTAAATCATGACACGATGGTAGACCAATGTAGGTCTTAACCCCGTACAGAAATTACCTGCATACGAATTCTAAATCACGGGAAAAATAAAAATGCGAGAGCATAACACATATACACAGAGATTTCCCACTGGATCTCAAAACCGAGACTACCATCTTGATTTTTCATTATGTTCCTTT
>APFE030199746.1:126614-157596 GCA_000404065.3 Pinus taeda
TATATATATAATATGAGGCAGAAAAATAAGGGAAAGCCATAAAGAGCCTAAGATAAAAGTTTAAAGAGAAGCAATCACATAGATGAATAAGAATAATCTTAACCTAAATATCATACTTTAAATGAACCTGTAAAACTGACCTTCTGAATAAAATAATGGACAAAATTCACATGATTGACCTCAGTGATCGACATGTAGCAGGAGAAAACCACTTTTCTCACGCGCTCTCAGTCTAATATCGGTTGTGCAAGTATCTGCACGATATTGCACGATAGTCGTTGGATTCAAGTAGGAGAAATAAATGGTGGAGATTGGCCAAGCTAGTTGGTGAACGGATGGCACGATAACCATCTAATGGAAGAATATCCACAGTGATCGCGCAGGAACTTGCAAGCAAGTTACCTTGGCTAGTGGACCCGTTAAACTCATTGAAAAGAGCTTAAATTTTAAATTGATCGAATCGTCTGTTTAATGGGGAATTAGACACATATCACTTCCAAAAGTGCACGCAGGTTAACATTTGATTCAAATGCAATAATGTTTTATATAACAAGATTCAAACATCGTTAAGTTTTGGCCATCAAGACCATTCATTGGTGATTGGTCGGGTTTTGTTATGATTCAATTAATTGTAATGTTCCCGATGTATACGTGGGCCATAACCCACAGGTCCGTGAATTATCTAAAGATACAGCTTTGCTGTATCAAAGAAGCTTTGATGTCATCAAGTTACTAGTTCAAGCTTTGATGTCATCTAGTTACTAGTTCTTGGAAGCCTTGAGTTTGGATTTGACCTGCACATACCTCATTGCTTTATCAAAAACCACATTTTTAGTCTCACTTGGCAGGTTTGTTTTGAGAAACATAGGGCAGAGAGTTAGGCTAAATATTAACTTGATTCCTCTTTAATACTTGACACTTTCTTGAGATTTAGATTAGGGTAACATTATTAACATTTATTTATGTTCATCATGAAGACAAATTCCAATAGGAAGATCACAATGTAAACACAACAACACCATAAATAAGCTCTAAGCCAAGGTAGAATGCCACAAGGGGAAAACCCATAAATATATTCTTATAGAATGATTCAATGAATACTTATAAGACCTTGACCCAAGACCAAAACTTCCAAGAGATGATCCAACCAAACCCCAAATGTTATCTCTACAAAATTTGGACTCAGGAAACCCTAGCTCCTCTAGCAAACTCACATATGTGGGAAGATAATGATGGCAGAGACAAAAAGGATTCTTCTTTAATAACTTTGTTGGCCTCCTAAGAACTTCACTCCTCTTACTGTTGGATTAGACCTCTTGTTTTCTTGCTAGTATCAGAAGTATAATTCATTGTGTATGTGTTCAAATGGGAGAGATATATTCTTTATATAGGCATCTCATGGGTGAATTAGGCCTCTCTAGGTCGACTTGAGAAGGCTAGCTGACTCATCTCTTGGAGGCTCCTATACTCCACATATTACAATAATTATTTTTCTTTCTTAATATATTAGCCCTCCAAGGGCTAGTACATCATGAATTTTACTCATTTACCTTTCACCAAGTCCCATAGAGCACTCAATGGGTGCTTTGACCTAGGAAGAAATAACTATGGGAAAGAAACCCATTTCACAGTAAATAATTTTCTTTTACAAATAATTTTATTTTCTTTTTATTTTTGAAAAACGCATCAAGTCATGACATATACACTTATGAAGACTGACACTATTTACATTTCAACACTCCCTCTTAACTAGGGAGGTATTCATAATTGACTCATTTTTCAGTCGGCCATCCCGGTTGTCAGTGTCATGTCTATTATCACATTAGTTATATTGGTCCTTTACTCCTGCCGGTTTGAGAAGGTCTCTACTGACTTCTTACTGGCGCGTCTTATCCTTATCGACGACGACATCTTGCTCTGAGGACAAGCCTAGAGCTGCACCCTGGCCCTATTTTCATTATTGATAGGTCACCTTGTGCTCAGCATCGATCAGTATCATGGGTCTTTGACTGAGTGGTTTCCCTTGTGTTCGACATCAGCTTACATTATCATGCATTGGGATTTGTGCAGTACCTTGGTTTCCATTTGACCCTATTGGTGGATACCTCACCTCTGTGTCAGCTTTCATTATTGGTTGGTTTAGAGGGTTTCTTCCATGCGCTAGCCACATCTTGTGTACGTCAGAAACATACTTCGGTCAGGTTACTACATCTTTTTCTTTCAATTCCTTCCACATTATTGGCCTACGGGTTACACTTGCACTAGATTGATGGAGGATTCCTTAATGCCTTCCTTCTAGCGGATCTTTCCCTATCGACTTTGACTCATTGCTCTGGGGAAAAGATCTAGAGTCCATTTGGCAGTACCTTGGCGTTTGCAGTCATTAGTGGTAGATCCTTCGCTATCGACAGTGGGAAACCATCATTGTCTCCTGATCGATAGATTCTTACAGGTGTTCGACTCCAGCTCATCTATTCACACTTGTTAGTTTGTACTGGGTACCTTGATGCTCATTATCATTATCATTGAGTAGTCTCGCATTTGTTAACAGTATACATCAATGACCGGTAATCAAACGATTTCTCACATGGTCGACTTCAGATCATTTATTCCCATGTTGTAGAAATGTACCACAGTGGTCGGTGAAGACCTCAGGTTGTATCAACATTCATTGGGTCACTTGAAAGTTGCTCCTGTTGTTACTAGTTGATGCCACTCCACCTTATATGTTGCAGTCATCCATGGCGACATCTTATATGCTGGCACCTGAGTTTGCAGTGTAGTACCATCTTATTCCATCATGTTCATTTGGTACTTTCCGGGATCAGTATTTGATATCAGTGATTCGCTTCATCCTTCAGCATCATTGACATTCTTATATGTGATATGCAGACATGTACTTGTTCGATCGTGATCAGATTATCCATTATGTATTTCCTAGTCATTTATACTTGTATAGTTAGTGGATCCACTTGTACTTGATATGCGGACATGTTGTACTTTCTCTGAGCATGGGTATGCCCGCCTCAGACAGTGTTTCTTTTTTATCTCCTTTTGTGGCTTGGCAGGCTAAATTCTGGTGCAGTCCTTCTCAGTTTGCGACAGACTTCCTTTCCATGGACTTGCTTAATACATTTCGGCCATCATGTACCCCTTCTGACCTCATATATTAGGGGGCATCTGTTATAGCTCCAAATCTCACTCTTGAGGCTTGTGATGCTGCACTCATGACCTAGGGAACCCCTCCTTCCAGACTTGGTCCAAAAATTAAAAAAAAACAATGTTTTATTCCCTATACGCAACATTGCCCTAAGCTAAACGTGTGTATACGCGAGTCTGTGTATACCCAACCTGCGCATATGTCTTAAAACACTTTAAAAAAAATAAATCTCCTTAATTTTGGGCAGAGATCACGGGTTTCACCTATTGATTACCTATTAGTTCCCGTGGCCCAGCTGTTCCCAACGAATTCCCAACTAAAAAACTACTTTGGGAGAAGTATAAAAAGGCTTCAATAGGAAGGCCAAAAGGAGGAGAGAAGAGAGAGAAAGATTATTATGCTGAGATTTCCCTAACTAGGTCTAAATATCCTAGTGCCTCTTGCACTTCCCCCATTTTTACAGGAAACTCTTGTTTCCTTGTGTGTGTTGATGTCTCCATACTACTTGAGATATCATGGAGTAAGTCATGGAAGGAGTTTGTTAAAGGCTTGAGACTGGACGAATCCAGGAGACAGTTCTACTTGGAGCCTGGGAAAGGACGAATCAGGTGAACTTATTCTTTTCTGTACTTTATTTGTCTATAATAAAAGAAACACATGGATTTGCTCCTAATACAAATCTTCTTCATGTTTATGATATTCATGTTATGATTCATATGTGAATGGTTGTTTAATTGCATAATTAACTGCCTTTCATTATAATATGAAGATGGTTTCTTTATGATGTTTAGTCCATATACTATTGTACTTTCTTGAATTGATTGCAGGTCAAAGGAGCAAAGGAACTCCAAGAAGGGTTTGGACCCTGGAAGGCTCTTCTCAAACGTAGGACCTCAAGTACGCCCCCTATCGTAGAGTTTGCTTATATTAGCATTATGGTTGTATGGAAAGTGTGTTTCTTTGTATAGATAACCTCCAGTTTGCTAGGGTATCCACCCAAGACCCTAGGGGAATTTATCCCACAAAAATGGGATTTCACCCATTTATTATACATATAAATTTAGGGGGGTTCTTAAAATTTCCCTAGTATGTATGCACGTTTCATGTATTACACCTGCGTACAGATTTTGAACTTTCACATAATGTGTACGCAACTACCTAGAAGAAGATCCATGTATATACGCAACTTCTCAGTGACAAACCGACATATCGATATGTAATCAATGAATCATTCCTTTGTTGCAACCACATCAAACACTCTGGAAACCTTACTATCACATATTCATGTGAGAGTATCATTACCACCATAGATCTATCATTTTTAGTCATAATCTTAAAAGAGCAAGTGAGCATGTTCATTAGTATCTACTATACTTTTAACTATATCAGATCTAAACCTCCTCCATGCTCCTTGGTGCACACCTATTTCAGATCAAATCATTCATCAATAACACATCACTTTCACACCTAACATTTTGATCTCCATATCCCTATATAACTTTAGTCTTAGTGAATACCTTAGGCCAATCCCTTAGTAATTCCATTGGTATTTTTTGATGGGATCAAATGTCTATTGTCACGCCCATTAATATGGGTCAATACCATGGTAAATACCCTTGGTATTCATAATACCATGGTGCGGATTATGTATGTGACTTCTCTTCAACATACATGCGTATGTACGCGAGCTTGCTTCACAGGACCTGCGTATACTTTCTCAAACTTTACCTTTATCATTCTTCTATCTCTAAACTGATATTTCATTGTCCATTCTCTTTGACACATCCGTACCAGCCAGTATAATCATCCTTCTACCATAATGTTGACATATTTATCTATAAGGTTTCTATCGAGAACAACACATTAGCCATAATGACAACAATCTGGTCCAAAAAGCAATCTTGTGTATGTCCTCTTATTTAATGCATACCTGATGATGTCTTGATTTCAGATCAATCTTTGAGAACACCATTTCTCCCTTCAAATGGTCAAACAAATCATCAATCCTTAGCAATGGATACATGTTATTAATGGTCACCTTATTCGACTACCTATAATCAATGCACAGTCTAAGAGTACCATCCTTCTTCTTCACAAACAACACTGGTGCACCCCACTATGATACACTTGGACTAATGTATCCCTTATCAAGCATTTACTTCAAATGCAACTTCAATTCCACTAACTATGGTGTGCTCATCTTGTATGGTGCTTTTGATGTTGGTGTTGCCCTTGGTACCAACTCAATAGAAAAGTGCACTTCCCTATGAGGCGATAACTCTGAAATCTCTACTGGGAACACATCCTGAAACTACTATAAAACCATATACCTATTTAGTACCTCTGCATCCTCAACTACACTTCGTCTGCCTAGGTGTAACCATTATAACTGATGTTTCCTTCTTCTTACCCTACGAGATCCTCTGTTCTCCATTGTCATCCAAGCACTATATAGCCTTGTCATAAAAATCCATCTTGGTCCTATGAATATACAACCAATCCATACCCAACAACATATTGTATGATCCAAATGGAAGCACATTCAAATGTGTTGATCTAGGCATACCATTCAACTCAAATGCACAAGCTTTTACCCAATGATGAACTCTTTTCTTTGTACCTGTAGCCAAATGTACTAACCAATATTTTGTGTGTACTTATTTATTCAAACCACACTTATCCACCAGGTTAGGATTAACATATCTTTTCATTCATCTTATCTTTCTGATTTGTCCTGATGATGGACCCCCTTTGGGGTTTGAAACGTCGGCAGAATGAAGTTGAAACTGTGGACAATCCGGAACATGAAGCTACAAAAAACTTCCACAGAGGCTTGAAATCCAACATAACATAACTATAATTATATCCAGGGTCAATCAAAATTGAAAAAACTTGATCATAAAGCTTATTGTCCATCTTGATAATAGATGCCTGGTGATCCTCCTACCTATTATCCAATATTGCATAGATTTGAGGAATGCTTTGTCCAACATCCCCAACTATTTACGCTTCTTATGCACTGTATATCTTATGCCTACCACCTTGATACGATGAACAATCCTTCTTGAGATGCTCCTTGCCACACATCCAACATTTCAATTGTCCCTTACCCTCACCTTTATTCTATTTCCCTCAGGGTTGTGAACCATGTCCATGTCTGACTACATTAAACTTATTGTAAGGAACCCCTATATCCTGAGGTTGTTTGCTTTAGTGGCCACTTATGCTTAGATTTATCTTTCCCTTTCCAACCTTGCTAAGATTTTTTCTTATGCTTTGATTGCTCATAACAATATTTCAACTTTCGGACGGCTTCCTCTAATGATCTAGGCTCATCAAACTTGATCCTATCTTTGAATGCTACCCAAAACCCACTGATGAATATTTGAATCTTCCCCTTTTCCTCCTTCAAATAAGGCACATACCTCAACAAATCCAAGAATCTACTAGTGTACTCCTCATCAGTCATAGATCCTATCTTCAGCTCATAAAACTCCTTCGCCCTATCATCATAGTATCTCTCTGTTAGATACTTCTTCCTAAAAAGACTTTCAAACTCCCTCCAAGTCAACTCCTCTTCCTAAATGCCTCAAACATTTTTCACGTCTTCCCACCAATATTTTCTTTACCTTTAAGTTTGAACGTATTTATTCTGGCCTTCATGTTCTCTGAGTAATCATGCAATCTGAAGAACGTGTTCATTCCAAGCAACCAATCTTATGCATCCTATAACTTCTTCATTTCTCCATCAAATGTAGGTGTCTTGGATTTCTTGAACTCATCCGCAAATATCCCTTGTCACTCCTCCTATACAGATGATGGTGATGATGACCATGGTACATGTCTAAACCAGAACTAGAATAATTCCCATATCCACTACCTCTCCTATCAGGTGTATCCAAGAATCTGCCATCCCTCACGGTATCATCCATGTCTGACCTATGTCCATCACGAGATCTACTACCATAGGCTCCATTAGTCCTTTCCTCTTATCCATTATTGATCCTAAGAGGTCCTTCCTCCGCAAGTTTGACAAGCTCTAAAGAATCATTACATCAACCTCTCCTTGTTTCTCATTTTCCCTAGCAAGTATTTGTTGTGACTAAATTATCTTGTCATTATCCACTTTGCAACTTCTTATTTCTACCTTCAAAATTCATGAAGTGTCTACTCTATGAGGGGAGTATTCATCACCATGTTTCACATTTGATATATAGGGAGAATCTCATGAACCCAAGTCTACCATCTTTCTATTCATATTTGCTCTTATTCATGCAAGTATATCTTGTCATCTAAACTAAAATATAAAAATAATCAACATACCTCAGTATAGTTCAAGGGTGGATATATCGTCTGTAAGGTCAACCAGATTAGAACAATACATATATAAACATAATCATAGTAGTATATAAATATCATCTCAATCATCATCCAGTTATCATGCATGAACATACCAACTACATGCCATGACCCCATGCATGAAAAATATAACCATGGAAATGCATGCATACATCCACATAGACAATAAACATACATAAAAAATGCATATTCAACCAACATGCATCCATGACAACCATATTCCACCCATCTAGTCCAAGGGGTGAACCATGCTCTGATCCCACTCTGTAATACCCTCCTCCCACATTTACCGAAGCTAACCAGTACACCGAGGTAAAAATGTGACAAAGATTTACTGTGATATGATTCAACTCCCCAAGTATAGTTAAAGAAGTGGAATCAACAAACCAAAACCAAACTGACCTTCCTCAAGAGCTACATGAACCCCATAGGCTAACCAACCACTCTAGGTGCCCAACCCCTGAGTTAACTTTCCTTTCGACTGAACTAGACCCTTAGTCGCTCCCATGAAAATCCCTCCATGTGACTAGAAGCCCCCAGTCGCTCCCATAGCAAGGCATCCATGTGGCTGCAGTCTTTTTTCAGGTAGTTCTCTGTTAGCAACCCTGAAATCTGAGCCACTTTTTTAGGCGAGGAATCAGACCTCTGCCCAGAACTTGATGCAATTCTCAGAAATGATAAATAACAAGAAGACAAGGCCTCTAATGCAAAACTTGAACTAGGAACTAGCAAGACTCATCCTAACGATGACAGACATTTCATCAAACACATCATAAACATGTAATGTACAAGTCATATAAACACATCTAAACATAGGGACCTCATACTTATTTGAGATTCGTCAAGAAGGTTTGATGCCCTCTCATAATAGCTGCATTATCATCTATTAGGTCCTTCATTCATTAACATTTCATTTACTAATCGAAACATGATGAGAGCCATAACAAAGTCTATTATAAACCATGCTTATAACGAACATATAAGTATAGAAACATTAATGATAGAACAACCATCAAAGCCACATAATAACAAGTACATTTTCTCATGAAATACAATAGGGAAAGAGCTTTATTTAACATATGCAAAATCAACCCAAGTCAGAGACTTACACGTACCACTCAACCATAGATTGGGCTGAACCAAATCTTTCTTTCAACCAATCACCCCCGTGCCATATTCCAAGCATGAATGTGGGTGATCTGAATTGGGGAAGATTAGTAATGTTGTGCTAATTCCCCTCATCAAAATATAAAATGTGCTTAAGGTTTGAATCCAAAATAGCAAGTAAAATCATGAATTTTATGTGTTTTTCCTTAAGTTAGTTTCATGAAGAAAACTTAAACCCTGAAACCAAAACATGAAATGGAAGCACATATAAAAAAATATATACACTGGCCATAGATAAAGGAATTCGCCTCTCTTGGGCTGCATCTCCTTAGATCAACTCTAAAGGTATGAACCCTTCTCATTATGCTCAATATCAAGAAAAGAAGAATGCATAAGCTGCTGAAATGGAATGGCTAGTTTCTCCTTCAAAGAAACAACTTCCTACAAAATTTCTCACTACATACACATGTTAACCTATAGTTAAACATGTAAATATTTAGAAAACACAGACATCTTACACCAAGACCCCATACTCCAACTTCCAAGAACATAAACAATACTACAATCCACTTGAAGTACTTAAACAATTATCTTTCTCCATACACATATAGAGCAAAGAAGAAATAAAGCTACAACACTGCTGTAATGGCTAATACAGAAAACATATGGACATTGGAAGACCCCAGCAAGGTCATCTCCATCTTGGAACTCCTCCATAAATTGAATCAACACTCTAGTTGACCTGGGCACCCATAGGCTTCACTTTACAAAAAGCCTATCGAGAAGTGCTCCTTTGATCCTAAAACTTGTTCCAAATGTTTCATAATGTCCAAAAATGGAAATCTAGCCTCTTTTTGCATCCCATTTGGTCAAAAATTGCCTTAGTTATGAATTTTATCAGTCTTTCCACAATTTTCTCCTCCAAATTTGGCTTACTACCAGTTAAATTCATTATCCGTAGTTAAAACTGGCAGTTCTACTGAAATCAAAGTTTTTTCCATCATTCCCGCCTATCTCACAGTTAAGGGCCAAGTGGTCACATGCGGAGTGGTGGTCCGACAGAAAAGGCTGCAGTTCTGCAGTCTGTCAAATATCGCAATCGCAATTAGCTATCGGCAGAGGGATGGTCTTGTTAACACTCCTTTAGAAACTTTGATCGCCGATCTAATGGACCAGTCGGGATTATAAACCTCAATACATAAAATATCGCATCCGAGGTCTTATCGCTATCGAAACTCATCGCTCATCGCAATCGAAACTTTCCCTCGACAGATATTAAATTCCATACATTGCGATAGCAGCGGACCCATCGGGGTTATAAAATACAACGTATAACAATATCACATCTAGGCAGTTTATCACATTTCGCAATGTTAACAATGGAATGTTGTGCTATACAATATCAGCAAACCCAACGGGGACTTAAACTGTGACATATAAAATCCTGCATTTGAGGTCTCATCGCATTCAACATTAATCCATGTATCATTTATATACATATCGGTGGGTACCATGTGTGACATGCGATTACAATATATCATATCGCAACCCTCTGTGTAGGGGCCGATTCTTTAGCATCGCACCTAAGCTCTACCGGGGGTCGATTCTTTACACAAACCACTTGTCGCTACGATATGCGATATGCAAGGGCCAATGGCGGGCTGCCACTTGGTGCCTCCTCATTCAAAGGGCTATGCCATGTCATCCAATCCTGCCATGTCATCAAGTCAACCTTTAACTTTGACCTGTTCTAATTTCTGCATACAAGCTCGGATTTGAGTCTTGTTTATGTCGTTGGATTCAGAATGACGAGCTCTTCGATCTGAAAATAATCTTATCAAAATTATGACACTTTTAATTTTTGACAAATTTTGAGCTCCTCGTCACCCTTCCCCACTAAAAAAAAAATTGGTCTCCAAAAGCTTACATAATCTACAACTGTTGTGTACTTTTTCTACACCAAAATTATCCTATAGGCCATCATTCCTTCTCCTTCACCTTTGTTCTTGGCAGCCATAAGTGATGAGCTGACACCTGCATCCCCTGAAACCTGTAGTACAATATCTTGCAAATTACATGTTTTGTTATGCGACCAAAGAATTCAAGTTTTATGTTCTTCTCGACCTGTCCATGTCACTATGGCCATCCACAACAACACCCTTCCCAAGAAGAATTCCAAGAATATGAGCAACTTGGAATTGCTTATCTGCAAAATACTTATCAAGGATAAGATCCTAAAATACTTTTCCAAATGAACCCAAACAAGCTTCACATAGTGAATACTTGTATAACTTGAGTGCTACACACATTTGGAACATACTAAATGTGCTGCAACTACTCATACAATAACTTGAAAATGCTTTCTTGAACTACAAGTAGAAATGCATTTTATAAAATGGAATGAACTTGACTCCCAAATTTTACATTCAATTTGACTATCAACAAGCCAAACTGGCATTGTAATGCTTAAATAAAGCATTTTTTCATATAAGTGATTTATTTATGAACATCACTTTTACAAGTTACCCAACTATGGGGATATGCAACTAGTGCAAAACAGAAACTTACAGACTTCAGCTTGACAAATAGTTCGCCCATTTCTTACCCAACTAGGTAAATGAATCCTCTATTTGAAATTTGTCTTCTTCTAAATATGCTTCAGGGATGGTTGCATCTTGCACCACTTTTTCCTTTGTCACTTCCTCTTCTGGTGCTTGCGTGATTCACTTGCCCTTACCAAGATGAAGTTTTGGAAACAATTTCCAACACTTCTCGACCCAATGTCCACTGATATTGCAGTGAGTACATAAGTTCTTTTGATCTCCTCTTTTCTCACTTTCCTTTATCCTTGTATGAGATTTTCTCCTTTTGGTCTCAATTCCAGTAGACGTAAACATATTCTTGATGATTTATTTCTTTTTATCACACTTATCTACACAATGGTTAGATGAAAGGAAAAAGGTGCATGGAAACATTTTCCTCAACATGTTATTCAATTTTGCATGTTGTTTTCCATCATGAAAATCAGAATTAACAAAACGGTTATACCTTTGTTTGTTGTCCTTTGGCTTATGCTACATGCGTGAGGAACTTGTGTGGCAAGAAGAACTCAGCTTTCCTTCTTCTTCAGCTTTTACATCTATCTTTGGAGACATATTTCATTGTAAGTCCTCCTTATGTTTGAGGAACCAAGCAAGAACCATTTATGGATGAAACTCCCAACATCTTTCCTCCTTGTGTCCTTTCTTACGGCAAAAGGAACACGATATCCATGAATTGTCGCTATAAGACCACTCTTTCTTTGCAACATAGCCTAAGCCTTCATATTTAAGCCTCTCCTTGGCCTTAATTGGATTTTTAATGCCTTGTTGGTTTACTCCAAACCCTCCTCCCTTGTAACACATCTTGGCCAAGAGCTTGGATCCAATGCCTTTGCTATGTTTTTCAAAGGTTGCAAATGAATTTACATCAATACTTTCACATAAGGAAGAAGCATGCAAATTCTTACCATTTTCTTCATCTTTAGATTGAGACACAAAGATGTTTTCAGTATTTAGGCCTCTCCTTGGCCTCAATTGGATTTTTAATGCCTTCCTAGTTTACTCCAAGGCCTCCTCCCTTGTCACACATCTTGGTCAAGAGCTTGGATCCAATGCCTTTACTGTGTTTTTCAAAGGCTGCAAATGAATTTACATCAATACTTTCACATAAGGAAGAAGCATGTAAATTCTTACCATTTGCTTCATCTTTCGATTGACACATGAAGATGTTTTTAGTTCCCTTTTGATTCGAGATGTGTCCTCCTAGACTCTTTGGCTCTCTTCTTTCAGCTCCTCAGATTTGGGTGCTGATAGAACCTCATCTTCCACATCATGTGGCGAAAAGGTACAAACTTGTCCAACTACCTTCTCAGATGGACTTTCTACACTAGCATCTTGCATAATAGTTGTAGAAAAACATGAATATTGTGGAGAAGATGGTGCTTTATCACCATTCTTGTTACCTTCTTCCCTTGGAGAACATTCTCCTCTTGGAGGTCTAGAGCTTTCACCTTGCAATTTGGTATTCCTCTCTTCATAGAGGACTTTCACCATTTCTGCCATGTCTAAGAAAGCCTTTCTAAAAGCCTTCACATCCTCTGACATTCTTGCAGGCTCTCCTCCTTGGGACAATCTTTTCTTGAAGCTTCTACTACAATTTGAGGTAGAACTTGGTGGTAGAGATTGTAACAATATTTCTCTCCTTTCCAAAACCTTCTTTTCAATGAGCATCAAAACACATTCACTTGCAAACAACATTCAATTCCTCCTTTCACAAAGCAAAACCATAGCTCTGATACCAACCTGATCTAAATTGGGGTAGATTAGTAATGTTGTGCTAATTCCCCTCATTAGAATATAAAAATGTGCTTAAGGTTTACTCCAAAATATCAAGTAAAAGCATGAATTTCATGTGTTTTTACTTAAGTTAGTTTCAGGAAGAAAACTTAAAACCTGAAACCAAAACACTGAATAGAAGCATGTATCAAACGTTCACCCCTCCTGGGCTACATCTCCTTGGATCAGCTCTAAAGGCATGACCCCTTCTCATTATGCTCAATATCAAGAAAAGAAGAGTACATAAGCTATTTAAATGGAATGGCTAGCTTCTCCTTCAAAGAAACAACTTCCTACATAAGTTCTCACTCCATACACATGTTAACCTACAATTAAACATGTAAATATTTAGCAAACACAAGCATCTTACACCAACACCCCATACTTCAAGTTCCAAGAACATAAACAATACTACAGTCCACTTGAAGTGCTTAAACAATTCTCTTTCTCCATACACATATAGGGCAAAGAAGAAATAAATTTACAACACTGTTGTAATGGCTACTACAGAAAAAATATGGAGGCTGGAAGACCCCTCCAAGTTCATCTCCATCTTGGAACTCCTCCATAAATTGAATCAACACTCTAGTTGACCAAGGCACCCATAGGCTTCACTTTACAAAAAGCCTATCCAGAAGTGCTCCTTTGATCCTGAAACCTATTCCAATGAGTTCAGAATGTCCAAAAATGGAAATATACCTCTTTTTGCATCCCATTTGGTCGAAAATTGCCTTAGTTGTGACTTTTGCCAGTCTTTCCACAATTTTCTCCTCCAACTTTGGCTTATTGTTGGCCGGATAAATCGTTCTTGCGGACAAGACCGATCTCCCTAGTATCAAATGATATCTAGCAACAAGCAGCACAAGCAAATCTACTTTTCTCTAAACATGTTTCAATTCATAAATGAAAACTAAGTGGTGTAATAGACCCTACCTCGGTCCAACGCTTGTTTGTGGCAGCTTTGTTCGAACAGCTTCAAGCAGTTCCCTTTTAATAACCTACATACACAAACAAACACACATCAAAGAACACCTACATAGATACTATAATAAAACATGTTCATTATGAAGATCAAGGAGCTCATAAAATAAACCATTAGAGACAATTCATTGAGAAAAACAAACTTGATTGTATTAACTTTATGAATAAAAGAACCTTACAACCTCTGCCTTGATGTTGCACAAGCTCTTTCCAGGGTCCAGCAGGAATCTCCTCTACTTTGACAAGCCTCACTTACTTCCCAAATGAAATGAAAGGTATGTGATCTATCCTCTCACAAGCTCAAAAAGGAAGTCTAATTTCCAGCAGCATTTACCCTCAAGAATCTTCAACTTTCAACCTCCCTACAACCAGCCCAATGCCTAAATTTATAGTGCAAATGGAGGAAGTTGCAGGTCCACCATTGAAGGGATAAGTTCCTCCTTCAATGGGATAAGCACCTCATATCATGGAGTTAGCTCCCTTAGTTATGGAATGGATGAACCAAGGTGGAGCGGACTTGCCAGCGTCATATTCCTTCTAGAAGCGTCCAGAAGTGACCCAAGGTGACTTTTTAAGAGCGAACTCATGTCTTTTTAACTTTTACAGGGGTTCGCACCCATCACTTAACAGACAGAGCGGTCAAGTTCACAAGGGACATGACCATTGGGTGCAGCACCACGGGCAATGCTAGGAGAAAGTGCGAAACCAGGATTTGAGATATTTTTAAGGCCTTTCTCTCATTTTCAAGGCTTGACATGAAGAGCTGAGGCTTAAGACTTGCAAAGGAGGTATGTATGAGTGGTGATGGACTCACACAAACTATAGAAAGTCATGGTGACAATTTTTTGTGTAACACATAGAAGTAAAATTTCTAATATATTTAGTCTTAATGAATGTTAATAACCATCATCATCATAAATATCTTTATCATAAGAATATTAACTTTAATTCATTGAATTCTTCTTTTTAATATATTTTCCATGAGTTAAAATTATTTTGTAATCAAATCTCTCTCTCTATCTCTCTCAGCGAGCCTAACAGTTAAGAACATGTGTTTCCTCCTAAGAGGTCACATGTTCAAAAACTAGAGGGGGTAGAGTATGTATGCCTTCGTAGGCTTAGCATAGTTAAATCACTACATAGAGATGGGTCCCTTGTCCCACAAACAAGGGGTCTCATACAACAATATGGTGTCTGGCTTGGTCATGACCTTAAAATTGGATAATAATAATAATAATGTGTCCCTCTTAATGTGTGTGTGTGTAGAGGAATTGACAACTAGACAAGGCTCACCTTAAAATTATTTTGTAATCAAATCTCTCTCTCTATCTCTCTCAGCGAGCCTAACAGTTAAGAACATGTGTTTCCTCCTAAGAGGTCACATGTTCAAAAACTAGAGGGGGTAGAGTATGTATGTCTTCGTAGGCTTAGCATAGTTAAATCACTACACAGAGGTGGGTCCCTTGTCCCACAAACAAGGGGTCTCATAGAACAATATGGTGTCTGGCTTGGTCATGACCTTAAAATTGGATAATAATAATAATAATGTGTCCCTCTTAATGTGTGTGTGTGTAGAGGAATTGACAACTAGACAAGGCTCACTTTAAAATTGGATAATAATAATAATAATAATAATGTGTCTCTCTTAATGTGTGTGTGTGTAGAGGAATTGACAACTAGACAAGGCTCTCACGTGATACGAGATTGATTCTAACTCCTACCACTATAGCCTTTAGGTAAACTCATATGCACCTCCATGCAAGGCTCACAAGGTAAATCACGTGGGGGTGGGGGGATTTGAACCTCGAACCACATAATTTACGTAAAGTTTCATATCTTAGCTATTGCCAATCAAACCAACTGTGAAAACGCCAAATTTTTAAATATTGTGATTAAAAAAAATTATATATAAAATAAGAAAAAAAAAAATTAATATTTAATTTGTTATTTCATTTTCAATTTCATTATAGAAATACATATTTGAACCTCCAATCACATATTTTACATAAAATTTTATATCATGATGGTTACCCATCAAACCACCCTTGAAAATATCAAATTTTTAAATATTATAATTAAAAAAATTAAATATAGAAATAAAGGGAAAAAATAATATTAGTATTTGTTTTGTTATTTGAAATTTTTCAATTTCAAATTTATATAAATACATATGGAATATCTCCTGTCATTTGATGTGGTTTATAATCAAACCGCCCCTTCCCATTTACCCCGGCTCCAATTTGTTTAACGAAATTAACTAATTTCACGCTTAATGTATAGAGAGGAAGTTTTTCTTAAAAATAAAGATGATATTTTAGATGTTAATTTAATGTTTGGTTTGGATAGAGTTTTCGCTTAGAACTTGGGATTTTATTATTGGTTAATTTAGATTGATTTATTATTTTTATTTAAGGAAAATCATATTATTTAGAATTATTTGCTAGTGGTTTGTAAGGGGTAGATTTTAATTCTTACTGGAGGAGTCTTGGTTTTGGGCCATTAACCTGCTTCTTTACATTTGAGAAAGATGCATTCTTAGCCAAACAGAGACAATTTTAAGGAATACTACAAACCCATTTATTTGCATTACTTTTACAAATTACCAATTCACCACAATAATAATTAATAATAATAAATAAATTATTATTATTATTAATAATTTGTAAAATAGCCAAACAGAAACAATTTTAAGGCATACTCTAAACCCATTATTTAGGTTACTTTTACAAATTACCAATTCACCACATTAAATAATATATAATAATATAATTATTATTATTATTAATAATTTGTAATCTTATAATTATATACTTTAGTTATCTAATGTAACCTATCTCCTTTTGTGTAGATGTAATGTAAGAAAGTTTGTAAACATTTTTACGTCAATTTAATATGTCCAATTTATAATAAAATGGTAAATATTTACATGTCCGTTAAAATTAATATAGAGATGAAGAGAAATCAGAAAAAATTAAAAGTAATCAAAATAATAAAATTCAAATTTGTTACATTGTAATTTTGTTTTTATTAATAAAATTATGAATAGCTTTTTAGATTAAAAAAAATCACAATATACATATTACATTAAAATAAATAAGTAACAACAATAAGTTAAGATTCATTTTACCTTAGGAAATAGAATAATGATTATGTAACCATATTTAAATTTAATTAATAAGCACAAAAACTTGCATATAAAAATATGTTTAACTGTGAATATTCACGTCCACTTTGCCATAATATCATGGGTCATCAATACGATATGCCCAAAATCCATCTCTCATTTCACAATCAAAATATTTTATAAATATTTTATTTAAATTTAATTTTATAACATTTTTTTATTGATTTTAAAAGAAAAAATATTATAATTAATTTTGAGATATATATACACCTTTATCACATGAAAATATATAAGATATAAATAGTAGCTATAAATTAAGATCTTTTTCACCATATAAATTAAAATAATAATTTCGTAACCATATTTAAATTTCATTAATAAGCACACAAAAATTGGAATACTTACAATAACAAGAATTTTAACCTTGGATATTCACTACCACTTTACCATGAATAACATACCATGGGCCAATACCATAGCTGAACAATACCACATGCCCAAAAACCATCCCTCATTTTTTTATTTTCTTTTTAACACGATGGGATATTGATTATATTGCAAAAAAGAAAGAGGAGCATACTCCTATTACAATCTATGAGGTTTGGATTCAAGTAGAAAGATGAAAATGAGAGCGCAGTCCCTCTTTCTATGCTTGAAATCCAATGTTCTATGCATTTCTTTGTCTAGCTCGGCATATTGCCTTACATACTGTCCTAAAATTAAAATAAACTTGCAGTACATTACATTGTTATTCGATTTATTGATTCACTCACTGCTCCTGTTGAGAGTGGTGCTTCTTGTCTCACTGAACGAAGTTTTCCCCTTCCTGGCTCTGAGTGATTGACTTGATATAGGCTATGGCTTCCTCTAGGTGCTTACATTTATTTTTGAGTTCTAGTATTTCAGCGTTCTGATTATCAATATCTCTTTGTTGATAAATGTTCCCCCTTCTCATTTCTGACCTGAGTTCCTAGAGTGCATCATTGAACCTGCTTATCATGAATTTATTTGCCCTACATGTGGGGCATCTGTCATTTTTTGCAGCTCTTGCAGTTGGGTTGCATTCCATTTTGATCCACTGAATTACTATATTTTTTATAGATCTTCTCTTCCTCATGTGTGTGCTCTTATTGTTCTTGATGTTGTCCTAGGTATGCCTTCTACTGATATTGTTTTGCTCTGCTTCGCTATTTTTTGAAGAATTTTCTTTCTTTAAAGAAAGATTTGACATGAAGCAACCTATCACTGCCCAAGAGAGAATGAGGCACAGCAACTCCCAATCTGGAGTAGTGGAGATGCACTGAGACCGATTTGAAGAGATGATCTGTAACCGATTTGATGAGATGGCTGCCTAAATCTTAGCGATGGCTGAGTGGGTGATGAAGAAATCACAGTAGGAAGACAGATGACTCTGCTAGAGGTGTTGAAGATTTCAATGAGAGGATGACTCACTAATAGATTGACACAGGGAATTGCAAACACATAATAGAGAGATATTACGATTCAGGGGAGAAATACACAGGATGGTGTGGAGAATGTTATGTCTGTTGATGATCACGAAGTTACGAGTGTTGTTGCAATGATTGGGGATGGATGAGTGGGTAATGAAGAAATCGCAGTGGGAAGACAAATGACTTTGCGAGAGGTATTGAAGATTTTGGTGAGAGGATGAATCACTAATAGATTGACACAGGGTAATGAAAACACATATCAAAGATCTATTGCGATTCAGGGGAGATATACACAGGATGGTGTGGAGAACACTATGCCTATTGATGATCACGAAGTTACGAATGTTGTTCCAGTGATTGGGGATGGGCACGCACTTACAATTTATGGACACACATTTTCTTTGAGACTTGACAATGATATGACAGATAATAGTGCTATTCATGCAGAGAATATCTCTATCCTCCTTGGCCTATGGGCTTGGGATGGAGACATCTTTGTTTTGGATTTTCTATTTATACACCTGTGGAAACCAATTGAGTACATCTACTAACATATCTACCTTATGATCTTCTGATGTACTGTCACATTTGTATTGATTTTTCTCATACTTTTTTCATTGTTTTTCTCTTTCTTCATGGAGAATGAAATAATTTATGGGATGGAACTGAAGTATATTTCTTTATTTTCCTTGATACTTCATGCTTCTCTTTTTGTTGCTTTATTAGCGAGGTTATGAACCTTTTTGTTATGTTCTCTTAGAACATGCTTAAAGCTGACCATTCCCGAGCCTTTTAGATTCATTCTTATCCTCTTGTAGATTCTATTCATAGCTGAATTATTGAGATTCTTGTTTTTGATCATTGCTTCAATAATAATTGTTGAATCTCCTAATGTTATAGGATCTTGAATTGTTTTTTCTTAATATCCTTGAGCCTAATAGTAAACTATATGCTTCTTCTTTGTTATTTGTGGTTTCTCCTAAGCCCCATTCGTAAGTGATAATCTCTTTCCCATTTGGATCACTTAGCACTCCTCCTGCTCCTGCTTTCCCTGGGTTGTTTTCCGATGCCCCATCGAAAAATACACTGAATCTATTTTGTTTTTTCTCCACTCTTCGAATTCTTTTTCACTCATCCTTAGTTCCCAGTTTCTTGTTGTATGATATTTCTTTGGTCCTTCTTTCCCATTGTTTTTCAATATAGCTTTCCCAATCCAATCTCTCTCCTCTTGCTGAAGATTGTCGTGTTCCACTGCTGACATCCCTTTAGTGTTTAAGATTTTTGATACTAAACCCCAAGTTTTTGATAAGATTCTACCAGTTCTTGGCTTTTGATCTTTGAAGATTCTTTTATTTCAAGTTAGCCAAATCTGCCAACACAAAACTACTGGAAGGCATTTCCAAAGCCTGTTTATTGTAGCCTTATTCTTTGTAGAATAATAGTAAGTATTCTCCCATGCTTTAAAAAACTCTGAGAAAATGTTTGTGAAATTTAAATTAATTTCCAGCGGGCTTGAAATCTACATCCAACATTCTCTGGCTATCCTACATTCCAGAAAGAGATGTTGTATGGACTCTTCTTCTATCAGACACATGGAGCACCTGGAGAGACCCTGAATTCCTTTTTTTATATATAAGTTTTCAGTAGTTAGAATTTTTCCTTTGAGAAGAGTCCATATAAATGTTTTTATTTTAGGAAGGCATTCAATCTTCCATGCCAATTTCCAGAGGTTCCATTCTTGATGGTTTTGGTGATCTTGAAGTGCTTTGTACTCTATTTTGACCGTGTATCCTCCTCCACTTGGATCCCAAACAAAGTCGTCATCTTCCTCAATACTTATGGGTGCTGCCTCTTTAAGATGATGCTTTAATTTCTCCCATTGTCCTTTCAAATTTAAAGGGATTGTAGTGATTTGCCACTCATGCCAAGTTTGTTGATCCCATGATGATATTGAGTGAAGAGTGTTCAACCCTCTTTCTGTCATCCATCTTTGTATGCCTTGGAGATACAATTGGAGGTTTAGAGGCTCTTTTCCCATGATTCTATCATCCCAAATTGACACCGTTTTCCCATTTCCCGAAGTTTTAGATATATGATTCCTAATTGAGGGGATTATTTTTTTAACAAGTTTCCAAACTTGCATGCAAGGCCTCACAAGAATGCTATCAATCAATAACTTTGTTCTAGCATGATTCAAGTATTTTGTGGCGAGGGATTTTTTCCACCAACTTTCCTTTCTGGTTATCATTCTCCATATTATTTTCATTCCTAGTGCAACATTCATTAAGCTTGGTAAATGAACAGATGGACCTCCTTGTTCGTATGGTAGTGTGACTTTATCCCACTTGACCAAGCTGAACTTTTTTCTCTCTTGCTTCCCTCCCTACCAGAGAAAGCTTCTTATGATTAATTCCATTTGCTTATGTGCGCTTGGCGGAGCCAAAATAATCGCATGCTAATATATTGGAAGAGTTGAAATTAGTGCCTTTATCATAATCACCTTGCCTATCATATTGAGCTACATCATACCCCTTTTTGTATTTTGTCTTTCATTTTTTCAACTTGTTTGCTCCATACTTCAACCTTCAAATTCTCTTTAGCTATTGGGAGTCCTAAATAGATGAAATGTGTCCATCTTGCTTGTGTTGGAATCTCTACAATTTGCAAGATACTCTGCATTATTCTTGATGGTGTGTTCCAACAGTATATTCTGCATTTCGAGTTGTTTAAAATCCCTCTGGATACTTGTAGAAAGTCATCCATAACTTTTTAAAAACTTCTTACTATTATACTTGATGCCCCTCTCAATAAAAAGGTGTCATCAGCAAAAAGGGAATGATTGATACTTTTGACTCCTCTTGCAATTTGGATACCTGTAATACTTTTTTCTCTTCTTTGTTTTTCTAATGCTATGCTTAGCATTTCAACCATTATCATATATAGGAATGGTGACAGCGGACGTCCTTGTCTCAACCCTCTTGAGCTATGAAAGAATTTGCTAGGTCTTCCATTTATTAGAGGCGTTATCCAAGGGGTCGAGATGCAGGCTTGTATGGTCTCTTTTAAGTCTTGAGAGAACCCAAATTTTATAAGAACTGTTGTTATGTGTGGCTGACTCTATCAAATGCATTTGCCATGTTTAACTTTATGATAATTCCTTTCTCTTTCCTTTGTATGCTTGTGTGAACAGCTTCCTGAACAACAATCACATTGTCAATGATTTTCCTGCTAGGGACAAAACCACCCTAATTTTCAGAGATTATTTCAGAGAGAACTTTCTTGATTATATTGGCTATTATTTTTGTAATAATTTTGTAGGAGGAGTTACAGTGAGATATTGGTCTATACCTATTGAAAGTTGTTGGATTAGATTCCTTTGGTATTAGAGCCATATAAGATGATTTGGTATTTCCTCCCATTTTTTCTTTTTGAAGACATTTTTAATCATTATCAGAAAATATTTTTTTATGACATTCTAATGTTTCCTATAAAAGGCGATTTTGAATCCATCTAGCCCTTGTGCCTTGTCTAGATGAAGATTCCATATTGTTGCCAACACTTCTTCTTCAGAGATTTCTTTGTTTATTTCTGAGTTTTGATCGTCACTTTTTTTTTTTGAATGTGTTGTAGAAATTCCTCATGGTCTGTTGGTTGTTCATTTGTTGTTAATAGATCTTTGAAGTGGTTATGGGCTACTTTTTTTAATTCCTATGCTCCCTTTATTTCTTTCCCATCCACTTTAATTTGGTCTATTTGATTTCTAGCTCTTCTCATTTTCATTGTGTTGTGAAAGAAGGCAATATTTTTGTCCCCATCATTCAGGCAGAGGCATCTAGGTTTCAATCTAAACTCTACTTCTTCTTTTCTATTTTCTCTGTATATTTCTCAAAATAATTCCTTTTCTTTCAAGCAATATTGCTTATCCTCCTCTTTGTTTTCCTTTTCTTCTTTCATGTTGTCCATTTTTTTTGCAGCGCTATTTTTCTTACTTTTTTTTTAAATGCATTCTCTCTTGCCCATATTTTTAGGTTTATTCTCAATTTTTTTAATTTTGTTTCCCATACATAATGGGGTGATCCTGTAATATTTTGTGCCCATCCCTCTTTGATTTGAGTTATTAAATCTTCATTGTTGTCCCATATTGAGTTGTATCTAAAAGGAAAAGGGCCTTGGTTGTCCATTTTGCTCAGTATGTTTATTACTGGTTTATGACCCGATGTTGTTGTATGTATAATTTTGGACTTGACAAAAATGTATTCTGCTACTATGTTTTCTTGAACTAAGATTTTGTCCAACCTCTCCTTTATATTACTCTTGCCCACTCTCTTATTACTCCAAGTGTATTTCCCATTACTTGGCGGAATGTCAATTAAATTGCGCTACTCCATTATTGTTTCCAAAGCTTCTCTTGATGAGTCCGCATGATAAGTCCCTCCAAATTTTTCTTCTATATTTCTAACCAAGTTTAGATCACCTCCCAAAATTATTTTCTCATTTTGAATTTCTGTTAGAGCTTCTTTCACTGAATTCCAACATTGTTCCTTTTCCTTATAATGGTTTGGAGTGTATATGTTGATGAGGCTATATTTTTCCTTTGTGTTGATTTCCTTTAAATCAATTTTGATGCAATGCTTATCCATTTTTTCATTTATCATTTCCCATTTCCCTTTTTTCCAAAGGGTGCAAATTCCTTCTAAAGCTCATGTTGCCTCTAGCGCTAGTCCTTCATAATTTTTTAGTTTTTGTATCATTTTTCCAGTTTCTTGACTGTTTGTTTTGGTCTCCTGGATCATAAAAATGTCTGACACTTCTTTCATTAGAATGTCTCTTGCTGCATTTACTTTATAATTTGTACCTAGACTACGACAGTTCCAAGAGAACACTATCATTATTTATTGATTTGATGGTGTACGATACCCTTCCCTATTTGCTGATTTTTTTCACTGTTTCCTAAGCTTTTCCAAAGGAAGGAGTCCATTGGTTGTTGAGTGCCTAGAGGCATCTCCTTGGCTGCTGCTTCATCCCTTATTTCCTTGTTAGATTTTCAACTTTCTTTTTTTTTGTGTTCATTGATTTGTTGAATCTCTTTGGATTAGTTTCTAGTTAAAATATGGTCCACTGAGGGAGGGGGAAGGGGAGAGTGAGGGTTTGAAGGAAGGGAGGAAAAGATGGGGGGGCTGTGGGAATGCGAGGGGGATCGGGGTGAGGGTGGATTAAGGAAGTCTTCCGAGGGCCCAAAGGGGTTTGAATTTGTGAGGGGTGGAGGGAAGACATCGGAAGGAGATGGATGAGAAGTTTCATTTGAGACCTCAGGTTGCAATGATGGGGGAGGTGGTTGCTTGTTGGTAGATTTCTTCCTCTTTACTTGTTCCCATTTATTTTCTAGTTCCTCAGCACTTTCATTTTCTTTTTTTTTGAACATCTATTTGCAAAATGACCATATTCATGACATACCTTGCATTTGAATGTGATTTGTTTGTAATCTAGTTGTTGTATGTGCATCCATTGATCTACCTTGATCTTTATTGCTTCCGATAACCCCTTTCCTAAATCCACTTCCACACATATTCTGGCACCTGCATGCATGTTGTCCTTCGGTTCACATTTGTCTATATATTTCCCTACTACATTCCCTATGGCCTTTACTAAGTCATCTCCCCAACAATGTAGAGGAAGATGAGGTAACCTGACCCACACTGGCACTGCACTGGGTATATCCATTTCAGGATCAAAGTCTAGAGTCCATCGATTTAAGTATAATTCTCAGGTATCCATGAAATATGGACCATTCCTGAATATTAGAACTCTGTCTTCTTTTGTTTCAAAACAAAAGGTATAGTATCCTCTTCCGCATAACCTTATTGATATTTTCCCTTTGATGGTTGAGCTCCAATTTCTTTCGACCCATTTTTGAATTGATTTGGGTGATGGCCATAGCCCAGTGAACTGTCCAACTAGACCACGTTCAACAAGAGACAGCACTACTTAGCGCGGGAGAGCAGGGGGAAGAGAGATTTTTGGGATATCATCAAGCTTTTTGACAAACTTGTTTAATGTTGGCCTAATTCTTGGAGGTCCTGTTACAGCTATAAGAGAAGCAAACACATTGGCTACATCTTCATTTCCTTGGATTTGATTTGGAGGTACTTCGCCCTCATCTGGAGGGTCCATTTGCTCTGAGATCTCAGCAACAGGAGGCTGCTGAGTGGTGGCTGCGTGCAGGCGAGAACCAGCTAGGTCACGCAAAGCAGCAGCAGGGGCACGCGCACAATACGTCCCATATCAAAGATTTAAGTTCATAGTATTATGTATATCATAATCATGGTATTATTGCATTCATGATAAACATTTTCAGCCATTGTGATTGTAGAATTAACATCCTTTAAAACCATCCCTCATTTTACAATCAAAATAATACTTACAATTAACAAAACTTAAGCAAAGTATTACAGTAGAAATCACATAAGAGAAATTTTTGGCCAACACGTTTCGAACCAACAAGTGTGGTTAAATAGAGAGCAATGTAGAGACATAATTTCAAGTAACAGCTATATTTGAACAATAATATTTAAATTATGATATTAATTTATTAATATGTTAAACACAAATATTATTAAGTAACAACGACTAGTTTTTTTACCATGATACCCACCCCACTTTACCATGGATATTATTAACCATACCATACCATGGGCCAAATAGCATGACTCATCAATACCACATGGCCAAAATTCATTTTCATTTGACAACCAAATATATTAATATATATATATATATATATAATATATTTAATTCTATTACATTTTTAGGCAAGAGACATCTCTACATCCAAGTATGGAAGAGTTGTTGTATGTCCACTTATATTATATTACCTAAACATTTTGACCCGGTCAAATTACATAAAAATAAACCAGCATATCAATACCACATTGCCAAAATCCATTTTCATTTGACAATCAATATATATATATATTATATATATATTATAATATATATATTATATATATATATATATATATATATATATATATATAATTCTATTACATTTTTAGACTAAGAGACATTGTACATCCAAATATGGAAGAGTTGTTG
The DNA here is from genome assembly GCA_000404065.3 of Pinus taeda. Taxonomy (NCBI): domain Eukaryota; kingdom Viridiplantae; phylum Streptophyta; class Pinopsida; order Pinales; family Pinaceae; genus Pinus; species Pinus taeda. The sequence continues at coordinate 152,265 of APFE030199746.1, forward strand.
TAATGTCCACTTATATTATATTACCTAAACATTTTGACTCGGTCAAATTACATAAAAATAAATCAGCATAGATCCATCTTAAGTACGGATTTATTTACGTACAAACTTTTTTTAGAGTGCAAAATACAATGTGCTATTTTTCGTTATTTAAATTATATTTTTGAATGCTAAATAGAGTATATATAGTACCAAATAAAAAATTTAACCATAAAACTTTTTTTTCTATATATAGATATATATGAAGTTGATATGGACATAAATTAGTTAACATAGATCTTCAAACAATTTATTTAACTCTCTTGTTGAAATATTTTGAATTGCATAAGATTTAAACATTTGATTCACACATTTTTTTTACTTCTAGTTACTTTACAACATATTCATTTTTGTTTAATTATGCCTACATTATTTTTCTATTTAGAACATAATTTTTAATTTTAAAGGGGCATGAAGGAACAAACAAAGTTACACATCCCCTCATATTGGGTTGTAAAATGAGTATCTGGGCTAAAAATTAAAATTATTAAGTAAAACATTTTGACTCAGTGAAATTATATAAAAATATAAATTAAACTAAAAAAATAAAATTAATAATTAAACCAACCTAGATCTATCTTAACTCTCAATCTATCAAGCTTCCATAGAGATCAAATCTCTCTAGGTGCAAACCCAAGTTTTGCACTCAGGAAAAGATGTTTGCACGTTAAAGATTTGATCCCTTCAACGCTTGATAGATCCACAGTTCACCTAAGTTTTGCACTCTGGAAAAGATGTTCGCACCTTAGAGATTTGATCTCCTCAACACTTGATAGATCCAGAGTTAAGATGGACCTAGGTTGGTTTAACATAGTTAATAATGTAAATTAATTAATAAATTTATATATGGTGATATTAGGTTAAATATTTGAAAAAATAATAATAAAATTAATTATAAAAATTATTGATTGATAATAAGAATTATAATATATTTTAAAGCATTAATAATTATAAATAATTTTAAAAATAATAAATTATATATTGTGATGAATGCTAATCATTTAAAACTAACCAACCTAGATCCATTTTAACCTAGATCTATCAAGGGCCAAGAGGGATCCAATCTCTCAAGGCGCAAATCTCTTCTTTGAGTGCAAATCTTGAGGAAAAGTTTGCACCTTGAGAGATTTGATCTCTCTTTGGCGCTTGTTAGATCTGGGTTAAGATGGATCTAGGCTAGTTATATAATACTATATAATATCTATATTTGTATCTTGTATCTCTTTCTTATTCCCTCTCTCTATCTCACCCCCCAAACACACACACACACACTCTCTCTCTTCCCCTTCTCTCCTTCTCTCTCTCTTCCCTCCTACTCTCCTCTCTCCACTCTCTCTCCATCGCTCCCTTGTCACTCCCTCTCTCTCCCCCTCCAACTCCATCTCTCTCTCCTTCTCTCTCTCCTTCTCTCTCCCTTTCTCTCCCACCTCCCTCTATCTTTCTCCCCAACCACTCTCTCTCTCTTCCCTCCAATTCTATCACTATCTCTCTCCCTCTCCTATCCATCTCTATGTCTCTCTCTCTCTCTCTTCCCCTCTCTCCCTATCTCTCTCCCCTCATCTCCTCTCTCCCCCACTCTCTCTCCATCTCTCCCTTGTCACTCCCTCTCTCTCTCTATGTCTTTGTTCTTTGCTCCCTCTCTCCCCCTCCAACTTCATCTCTCCCTCTCACCTCTCTCTCTTCCCCTTCTCTCCTTCTCTCTCTCTTCTCTCCCACTCTCCTCTCTCCCACTCTCCTCTCTCCTTCCACTCTCTCCCACCTCCCCCTCTATATCTCCCCCCATCTCTCTCTCTCTCTCTCTCCACTGTCCAACTTTGTCACTATCTCCGTCCCTCTCTCCCCCTCCCCCTCTCTTCCCTTGAGTTTTTTTGTTGTGATGATGGCCTCCCGCCACGGTATGAAACGTAATGGACAAGGCGTATGACCTGGCGACTTAAATGCAATATTGAATGGCACTGTACGTGCCTTGGCCTTTGGGTTTAGGGTTTCGAAACCTGTTCTACCGGCTCTCACCTACACTAACCGGTCGTCTCTAATCAAAAAGGCCGTTGACAACCCTATTGGCAATCATTTCCTCATTCCACTTCGCGGGGTCACTCTGCCAAGCTCTGAGCTGCTCTGTGGGAAAAAACTCTGTTTCTTTGTGCCTGTGCTAATGCCGCCTCCATGGTTGTCTCTGCCCCCAAAGGGTTTCGATGGTGAGTTTATATGGTCTGCGAGGGCACATTCACTCTGCTCGTCGTTTGTTTGACAACTGTAAGTGTGGTTACCTGTTTGTTTTCGTCTCGGCTGGTATTAGCTTATTGACTATGCGTTGTGGTTCATGACAGGTCCGTCGTTTCCAAAGCTGTGTTTCACCTTTGACAACCAGGTAATGATGCTGGTTCCGTGCTTTAACGTCTTCGCTTTTGTCTTGCTGGTTCTGACCGTCTCGGCCACTGTCTTCAGGTTACTGTGTTGGATAGTTTGGTCTTGTTCTTCGTCGCCCGGGTTACTAGTAAACCCTGATACCCTGCCTCCTTTCCGTTGTGTTTTTGTTTTAACACATGTACAGATATTCGTAAGGTCTAACCTTTGTGGGTTTGTTTTGCAGGTGAGCTCTGGTCGTGTAGCCAAGCTCGTGATGCTGCTACCCTCGTTCTCTCCACGCTTCTTCCGGGTAGTGTCTTAATACTTTTTATGTAGCTTGATGTCTGTAGTCTCTGTCGTCTGTGTCGACTTTTTATGCGGCGAAAATTTAAGGTTTTGGTTCTCAATCTGTTGATGGTCTGTTGTAGTCGTGGTCTCGACTTTCCCTCTGTATAAAGTTGTTCGAACTGTTTCCTTTGGTGTCAAACCCTCGTGGGTTTTATGGGCTTCTGCTCTGTGGATGTAAAAGAATTTTGTTCCTGTTTGATGGTCGTTGCGGGGTTCCGAACCCTTACTCTGTTAGGCTGCATCGTTCACAGTTTATAAACTTAGGGTTTTGACCAAACCCTGGTCTATCCCTCCGTCAAAGATATGAATGTAATACTTCGGCTTTTGTCTGTTAATAAATTGGTATTTTGAAGTTCCGTCCTATTGATAACTATGTGGGTGCCGTGACTTGCTTTACATGTATTCTGTGATGCAAATGTTTAACTGTGACCTAGGTTCTCGTTTATTTACTCAGGTCATATGGTTACATAAATTTTTCTGTTGTTCGATCACTATTCGTTATCTATACATATCATATGAAAAAGAATGAATTCATTTGTTCTCTGCTACGACATGCTATTTGACTGTAGAGTTATCGGCTTTTGAAATACCTGGTTTTTCATTCGCATGTACAGGCTTCTCTGTCTTTCTAGTTTTCGGAATCTTTGCTTTGTCTGAGTCTGCTTCTGCCGCGTCTTTCTCTGGGTGTACACCTGTGTGTACAGTCGGGTTTGCACGCTGGTGGACGGTGCTGTGGTGATCGCGCCCGCTCCACTCACAAATAATCTGTCTTCTATTTTAATATGATTTACAATGTACAGGAAATTATATACTGTAGAATAACAATTGTCACAGTGATGAAATGTGAGCAAATAAGTAATGAATCTTAGCTTTTGGAAATGACTGTATGTTTCTATTGATGTTCTTCAAAAATGAGAGAGGAAACTTTACAATCTTTTTTTCGTCCTTTTAACTCTGAGAGTCAAACTGTTCCTGTTCGGTTGGAACCAACCCAACAGATTGACAACTGTTTTCCAATAACTGATTAAAAACTAATACAATGCCTTCTTAAATAAAAATCAAACTAACTAGCAAATTATGGTTCTGTTTCTAACTCCTAAGTAAAACAGAGTAAATGCATGACTAATAAAAGTAAATAAAAACAAGTAATGAAAATAAAATAACTGTTAAGGTGTTGACACCTGTCCAGCTATACGCATTGATTGTGTGTCCAAATTCTGCCTGAGACTGCCAGCCTCATTCTGCCTCCTCAGAGCTGGATGCTCCTGCATCAGGCTCCCGGGGTGACAAAAAGTCATGGCTCCGTTCCATGAGGTCCTTAACAGAGTAGCCTGCCTTTTGAATTTGTGTCTCACTAAGCCACGAACTGTCCTCTATTGGACGGTTCTTCCACTTTACCAAATATCTCAAATATTCCTTCCTCCGTGTACGCTTTGCTACCTGTGTGTCCAGAATTCCCTCAATTTCGACGGGTGGTGCCATTGGCAACTGTCTCATCCATAAATCTCCTTTCAATTGGGTGTCCCGTGGTGGCTCTACCGCCGCATCATCTGCTGCACCTGCAATATAAGGGAACAGATCTGCCACATTAAAGATAGGGGAAATACCAATCCCTGGTGGCAACTGTATCTTGTAAGCGTTCACAGAAAATTTGCGAATGATCTTGCAGGGCCCGATTTTCTTGAACTTGAGCTTGTTGTACTCTCGCTTTGGAAATCGTTCCTTGCGTAAGTACGCAAGAACTTCATCCACAACATTAAACTGTACTTCCCTGCGTTTTGTATCAGCTCGCTGTTTGTATTTCTGGCCGCTGTCCTGCAACTTTAGCTTTACCTGTTCATGTAGTTTGCTCATAGCTTGGGCGAAATCTTCCCCGTCAGCACTCCGCTTCTCCAGTTTGCCCAAATCTCGTAACTCATGCACTCCTCGTGGGTGCATGCCGTACAGTATTTGGAAAGGACTGTAGCCTGTGCTACGGTTGGGAGAATCATTATATGCAAATTCTGCCTGTGCTAACACACGATCCCAAGTACGGGAATTTTCACCGGTTAGACTTCTGAGCAAATTCCCCAGACTCCTGTTCACTACCTCCGTCTGTCCGTCCGTCTGTGGATGGTAAGCGGAGCTGAACTGCAACTGAGTGTCTAATTTCTTCCATAAGGTTCTCCAGAAGTGACTAGTAAATTTGACATCTCTGTCAGAAATGATGCTTCGTGGAAGTCCATGTAACCGTACAACCTCTGTAAAGAAAAGGTGCGCTATGTAAGTAGCGTCGCTGGTTTTCCTGCACGATACAAAGTGTGCCATCTTCGAAAATCGGTCGACTACAACCATCACTGAATCAAAGCCGCGCTATGTTTTTGGTAATCCTAGCACAAAATCCATGCTGACCGAATCCCAAGGTCGACTAGGGACGGGCAATGGCATATAAAGTCCAGTGTTTTGACTGTGACCTTTTGCCAATTGACAAGTTCTGCACCTAGCCACATATCGCTGTACATCTCGCTGCATCTTAGGCCAAAAATAAAAATGTTGTACCTGAGCAATAGTCTTGTCAATTCCAAAGTGTCCTGCCAAGCCTCCGCTGTGTTTTTCCTGT
>APFE030199758.1:0-12198 GCA_000404065.3 Pinus taeda
AACTAATTTTCTTGTAAGAATTTTCTAAATTGTATCTCCACTCAAACACTCTCATAGAAAAAAAAGTCTTGACACCACACGCCAAGCAAGCCACCCAATGTCACCTTCGTGGCCTTCTCTTACTCTTTAGACTATAAGAAGGATATCCTTATCTTCGGGGGATCCTTAAAATGTGGAGCTAAGCTAGGTCATTGAGTAATGAAAGGAATTTCCTTAATGAAGACTAGTCATTTGACACTACTCACTCTCAAAGTAAAAGGTCAGGGATAAGTGTGCGAGTAGTCAGACAAACCATGAATTATTAACAAATTTTTAATGATTTTAATTACACAACTATTCTTATTCATGAAACCAAATTATAATTGAAAAGTGAAAGATAAATCTTGCTCAATTAACCATATAGCATGAGATGCTAGTGAAGCATATATACAATAGCACAATAGAAATAGAAAATGAATCATAAATTATTTATACAACTAAGGAATTAGATCATTCATTCATCACATTCATGAGCATTGGAGATTGAGAGTTCATTCTCATCATCAATAGACCATTCCACAATTAACAAATCATACATGAACAATATTAACTATGTTTGGGACAACAAAGAGTTATGTGTTTGCAATGATAAATAAAGGAAATATTCAAACTTGTCATTGTTACTAAGAAAAATGACGACAACAAAGTTGAATGTGGACTATGTACATGTTTGTAACATTCAAATGTCATCCATTTATCATCATGAAAGCTGCATGAAGGAAATTTGGTAGTGGTAGTAAGTGAACATTCTTTGAGAAAAGTTCATACCCTCTCCTTAGCACTACCACTTTGCAAGACGAAGAATAAATCTGAAATATATGTGTAACCAGCGAAATAAGTTATAAAGGTTGTTTCCACACATATAGGTGGTCATGTAATGTTGTAAAAGGAGGGGTTGGCCCACTCCCTGTTTCTATAATTTTTCAACCTTTGAATTTGATTCCCTGTGAATGTGCTCAAATGATATGACCCTAAATATTCTAATAAGCTCCATAATTTTGATCATCCTTTGATCCAATAAAGAAATGTACAAGGAAGTATAACCTTTCACTCAATCTAAAGCAACCTTTGAATCCCCTATGACTTGTAAGGTTAGATTGTTGAAGTGATGCAATTAAAATGACTAACATAAACGACTGATTCATATTATTGTAGTTTTTGTTAGGTAGTCAATTTTTTTTTCCTAGACTAAATTAGTCATTTGTGTTAGTCATTTTTATTAGTATTACTTATTAGCTAGTCATATATTTTAAATAGTGACTAAAATAGTCATTTATGTTAGTTGTTTTTAGTTGGGTCTCTTAATATTTCTAACTTTTGGTAGTATTTCACTTGGAAAAGTTGTGGTGATTAAAGTTTTTACTCACCTATTCACTAATTTCACCATTTTCTACTAGTGACTACATGAGATGATTGTTACTTTGAAAGAGTATGAATTTGTTTGCTTTCTCTCATCATATGTCTTCCTGTCATATGTCTTGATGCTCCACTATCAATGATCCATGCATTTTCATCATCAAGAGTACCTGTGGGTGCAGCCAAGAATCATTTGGTTTTTACCTTCTTAGGTAGGTTGTAGATGATCCTCCCAATCCAACTTACTGCAATTCTTATGATATTGAACCCCATATCCAAGTTACATGCTATAGAGGTAGTAGCCTTCCTTTTCAAGCCAGCAAAGTCATATCCAACCTTTTCTGACCTTAGGTTTGATACCATGTTGAGAAATCAATGTTAGTAGTAAGCAGGGTTTTATCCCTCTTCTTTGATAATTACTTGTGAATTATTTCGTCTTCTTTTACTTTTTTATTATACGTTTTTTTATCAAGCAATTACCAATTTATGTGTATATGAAGATCACAAGAATAAGAGACACAATATGTAGGTGGAGATCGAGGCAAAAACCCCTATAAGGGGAAAACCCAGTCAGAACTCTTCCTTCAATAGATTCAAAGACAAGATGAGATAGTCTAAGACTCTTTTAACCTAGACACAGACTTTCGCCGATTACTAAGTCAACCCTTCCTTCTTCTCCAAGTGGTGTCCTCCCAATAGCAACTTCGACCTAGAATTTTGACTTGGTAGTAGCATAATTTTGGCCTCCCCGGTAGCATAACTTCAACCTACAATAGAATTCAAAATTTTGGGCCCAAAAATAGCCCAATAACCTCGCATGTATGAGAGAAAGATAGCCCAAAACTTTGACTTTGTCTTCTCCCACAGTCTTCTTCCTTCTCTTGTAATTTCACACTTTTATAGCCTTTCTTTCTTGTCTATAGAACTTGTTGAGTGGGTGAGAAAATGGATCAAACTAACTGCCTATATATAGCCTCTTCTGTGGGTTGAATTTCACTAATGTAGGCCGACTTTATCATCATAAGGCTGACTTGGTGTGGGGGTGTCAAATGACCTATTTGACTCAAAAAAATTATTTTAATATGATACAAAAGCTCAAGAAGGGTCTAATAAAATTGGCAATGACTCTATTGACTCAATATAAAACCTAGAAGCCTACAATGGAGGCTTTGACCTATAAACATGATGGCCCAAGCATGAAACCCATGCTTTAATAATTCATAATAAATTTTCTTTTGACAAACAAATTACATTATAAAGTTATGAAGACCGAACCTATTTACATTATTCAACACTTGGCAGTACTTGTTATCCTTCCTTTTCTCTTGCATCCATGTTCTCAATGGCCTTCTCATCATACAAATCATTATACAACTTTGATGCTTCGAGTGTTTTAGATTCCTCCACTTCTTTGGTTGCACTCCCTATGCAATATTTTCCATCTATGATATTTTTCAGTCAATCCTCTAGGAATTCCAATTCCTATTCATATCATGACTACATAATAGATGTATGTTATTTTCTCTCCTCCTTGCAAGTGTCTTCACATTCTTGCTCCTAATTTTTTTCTTTCCTTCATGAAAACCTTCCAAAACTTTCCTTCATCCTTCGTGTGGCTAGTTTCATAAGGCAACCTCATAGCTCTTTCTACCTTTCCTTGCACATGCTTTTGTGAATCCATCTCTTCAACTTTATTCTTTTGGACATTATTTCCATGTTCTTTACCAGCAAATTTCACACATAAATTGTTAGCTCCAAAAGTATGAGGTCACCATGCCTCCTTTATTATCTTCCTCAACAATCCTTCCCTTTGCACATAGATCTTCTCCTCCTCCTTCATTATAATAAAACATTGATTATGTCCTCCTTTGAAATTTTGTATCCTCATTCCTCCATTCACAATATTCATGATAGCTTCAAATAGTTGTCTTTCTTCATCATGTTTATGGCCTGCACATGAATATATTTGAATAGTTTTAAAAACATTAGGCCCTTGAGCCTCTATTGATTCTCCTTGCATCACTTGTTGGGTTGGACTTATCCCACATTACATGAGACCTTTAATCAAACTCCTCTCCTAAAGTTATCCTCCTTTAGGCTCCAGCTACTTTGAGCTCATCAATCCAAGATCTTATCAAAGGATTCATCCTCCTTGTCCCTAGATCTCTAGATTTTGGGGATTTCTTCTTAAAACATTTTGTTTGACAAATATTCTAACCTCCTTCCTCAAGTACCAGATCTAACCTTCTTCCCTCTCTTATAGCAGCTTCTTTATCTCATTGAGCCTTGTCCTTAACTCAACCATCTCCTTATCAAATCCCTCTTGGTTCAATTTCCTCATGCAATTTATCTTAGCATCCTTGTATCTTTTCTTGTGGGTTTTACTCAAACCTTCAGCATGACCAATAATAGTCATCTCCTTCACCTTCTGTGTGATCTTCTCCATGGTTGTCGTGAGCTACACTCTAGCCCTATAACAAGTCTCACCTTAATTGTTACCTTAACACGTCACCTTAACCTAGATATTGGTGTCTCTCTTGGTTCCCTCCTCTCGAACCTCTAGAGAACTCCTTGCTCCTTTCTAGTTGTTGCACCTTCTACCCACCTCCTGAGAATTTCTCTCATTCTATTATCTCGTTCTCTTCTCCTTGAGGACTCCCTCTGTCCCCTTTTCCAACCTCAACTGAAATTTTTCAAATGCAAACTCTTTGTCACAAGATTCCCTGTCACAGTTTTGTTTTCCTCAATCTATATCAACTCTTCGTTAACAGAAAAATTTCACATGCCCATATTCCTCTTGCATAGAATATTTGGTTGTATCTATTGGTACTTACACTCACAAACTAATTTCTAAACATAAAAGCAATTACCTATTACACATCTTTACCTCTAAGAAGCCAAAATATCAATTCTCGCTCTATATGGTATTATCCTCCTTTGTTATGTTCTAATTCCCCTATTCCGAGTTTTGTGCTTTCCTTCTTAAGAAGTCTTCTTTGACTATGTTCTTTGGTCCCTTGTGTTTTCTTTAAATCCTCTAGTCTTCTTTGCCTTCAGCAATTCTTGGTTTGTTGGCTGCAATCTTCCTCTATATGTCAATGCCCGAAAAGAGATTTTTCACTATGATACCACTTGACACAAAAAAAATGGAGGAATTCTCTAGTTTTATACATGACTCTTAATAAAATAGGCAACCTCCAATCAAACACAAAAATCCAAACCTCACAGCGAGAGACCCCATCGAGGGATTTCTATACCCTAAATAGTATATATACTAATAACTTTCAAAAAAAGTTGGGGTCCATGCACCACACAAGGTTCTCTACCCAAACCAATAGTATTTGGGGCTCAAGGCCCTTACAATATTGACTAAACAATTGATTGAAACCAATGACCATAACCTTACACATGAAATCAACGACCCACGAGAGTTTTGATTTTAACCTTAGTCGGGTTCAGTCTTTTTGTCTCCACATTTTTCTCCCTACTGATCTAACTTATTTGAGACCAAATCGGTCGCCTAGGTCTCACCTAAGGTTGGGGTTGGTGCCATATTATTTTCTTTATGTGCTACCTTGACTCTTGCCCAAATGCCTAATTAAGTGGCTCTTGACTCCTTGTTCGGGGAACAGTCTAGTCAGGGTTGGCCCCCTTTTTTTCCTCTACAGCTATTCTTTAGGTTGAACCTGAAGGCCCGTTCAATGCTTCTGATGTACTTATCTCCTCCCTCGAGCTATGATCTTTCTTATTCAACAAACTTACACTTACATCCAACTCTCTCTCTTTATGGGAAACTCTGTCGTGAACCCCAACTGCTTTGCACTTAGACTTTCTTGTAGGAAGACTCACCTATTCCATCCAAACACCAACACACACAACAAAGTAAACTATCAAACGAGAATTGTAAGCTTAAAACTAGAACTCTAGCCAAAAACCCCAAAAAATAGCTCGGAAATGAAAGTTTTGATGCTAGAATAATGTATTTTTTGGTGAGGGGTAAATTTCAACATTTTTTAAAAATGGAAGTAAATTCAATAGAAGCCAATTTTTTGTGTGCAACAGACACCGTAAAAATGAAAAATATTGATGCTGGAATATTGTCTTTTTTTTTTTTCTCTCTCTCAGTAAAGTTTCAACATATTTTAAAAATTGCAGTAAAAGTCAATAAAAGCCATTTTTTGTGCAAAAAAATACCTAAAAAATGAAAAGTGTCTATGCTAGAATAATGCCTTTTTTGTTTGGCTAAATATTCAACATTTTTTAGAAATGATGTTAAAGATAAAATATCACGACTCCAAAAAACCTTAAAATTCGAACAATTTTCAGGTATCACATTAAAAATGAAATATCAAGTCCCTGAAAGGCTTTAAAATGCCAACAATTTTCAGCTATGGTGTTTATGATAAAATATTTATAATTTTTTTCAACCATAACATTAAAAATAAAATATCATAACTCAGAAAAACTTTAAAATTTTGACAGTTTTTCAACCATGGAATTAAAATCAAAGATCATGACTACATAAAACGTTATGTTTTCAACATATTTCAACCATGGCATTATGGAAAAATTATATGACTGATTTTTTTTTTTTAAATGAACAAATAAATGAAAGAGTCATTATACCAAAAGTAAATTCCTTTTTAAATACTAAAGTATAACTATTCTAAAGCCTTAGCCTAAGACAACTTGACACATTGCAAAAAAATAAATTAAAATCAATCATCAAATTGACAAACAATGTAGGCGAACTCAGGCCATTACAATGAAAACTTAAAGATCAACCATGAAATTGACACATTGTGGGGGTGGACTCAATCCATTATAATGGAAAATTTAAAATCAACTAACAAATTGAAACATAATGGGGTGGGGTTGCTAGTCAAATATCGACATAAACATTGTAGAAAATAATAAAATAAAATAAAATACTAAATAAATATGTAAACAAATAAAAATGAAAAATATAAAACAAAACAAAAATTAAACATTGAAAAAAAAATTACTAAAAAACTAAAAATAAAAATAAAATAACAATCTAAATAAAAAATATATTAAAAGCATATAAAAAAATGGAAAAAATCAAATATAAATAAATATATAAAATAAAAGACCAAAAAACAGTTTAAATAAAGATAAAAAAATTTCGAAAAAATAAAAAAATAACAGAAATATTCGAAAAAAACATAATTTAAGAAGAATATTAAAAATTAACACCAAAAAATATACTTAAACAATTTTAAAAACAAGCAAAAATGGAAAAATATTAAAAAAAAAGCGAAGAAAAATAAATAAATTTAAATTAAAACAAAACAAAACAAAACAAAACATTATAAATATATTATTAAAAGAAACATTAAATAAATAAATTAGACCTCAGTCACTCGAGCGGTTCTGTGGACTAGGCCAGGGGAGTTGAATGAATTCTCCTCACCCTAAACCCACGGCCCCTCGTGTGGCTTGGGGCTTGGACGACTTCCCTGGAATTGCCCCCAAGCCCCTGAGCCACCCGCCCACCCGAGGAGCCACGAGCCAAACGGAGGCGAGCTCCCCCAAAGTTTTTAATGTTTATATTTTTATTTTTAAAATTCTTTTAATTTCTTTTTATTTTTTAATTTTTTCAGCTTATATTATTATTATTATTATATATTATTATTATTGTTAATATATTAATATTATTATTATAATTTTTATTTTTATTTTCGAATATAAACATTTTAATGTTTCAAAAACATATATAATTTTATTTGGAGTTGTCATTAGTGCAACTTTTTGGAAATTTTGAGGTGAAACCTTGATCTGTGTTATTTAAACTGGGTTTTTGAGTGTATATATGGATTCAACACCCTAAAAACCCCTAGGGCACTTCAATTGGGCAAGTGTTACCCATAAAGCTTGCTGGATTTAAGAGAAATTAGCCTATAAAAACCCATCGGAAAAGCTTTCAAAAAGTCTCACTAAAGACAACTTCATTTTATTTTAATGTGTCTATTTTTATTTTTTTTCTTAAAAAATTATATGTATGTTTAAAAAAAAGTAATAATCTTTTCTAATGTTTTCTTTTAAATGTAATGTATTTTTTTTATTTTTTAAAGGAATTTTTTTTTATATTATGTTTTTAGACATTTTTTTATTTTACTTAAAATTTATAATCATTTTTTTTAACTTCAAATGTCATCAATTTCCTATATATGAAGTTCATAAATTTATAAAATACATTTTTCCATATCCTTAATTCATTAATAATATAATATTATATATAGTAATATTATATATATATATATATATTATATATTATAAATAGATATATATATATATATATATAGATATAATATAATAATGTAAATTAGCGAAAAAAAACCCAAAATATATGTAGTGTTTTGAGTGTTTAAAACTATTATTTTTTAGTGATAATTAATTTTATGTGTATTGAAGTATTAATAATCGATATATAAATATATAAAAAAATTATTACCTCAAAAAGTAATGTAATTTTTTTTAACTTGCAAAAAAAAATTAAAAATTCATTATAAAAAACAATGGAAAGAAAAACAAAAAGCACTTGCTTCAAAAACCCTTAAAAACAAACATCTTATCGCAAAAAGCAATAAGGGGATAAAACAACTTGTAAAATGTTTAAGTAATAAACACTTAAAAGAACTTTGTACATACTTAGGGCATACGCGAATTTCAAGTGTAAAAAAAAAGCCCCCTAAAAAAATGGGTTGATGCTGCATACTTTTCAAAATCAGGATGAAAATCACTAATAATATATATAATAATATATATATATATATATATATATATATAATAATATATATATATAACTAATAAAAAAAATCAATCTTTGATACATAAGAAAATTTAAAGTGTCAAAAATATGGTAAGAAAAAAGTGTATTCTAAATCACCACTTCTCAAAATCAAATTCTTTGCTATCTCAATAAAATGAGAACTCGGTATAGTTCCCGTTTGATAGTTTACTTTGTTACACTTTATTATTAAATTTAAATCATTCTCAAGCGAGATAATATATGCAGGAAATAGGGCTGAATTGTGATCTTACTAATGAATGACTACAAAGAGGATTTGCGAGAGTCTCTATTATGATGATTAACCTTCAAGCTCTTGTCTCAACATATTGTCCACATAATTCCCTATCTTCCAATCACTTTGTTTAGCATTCAAGCCCTTCCTGGGCTTTAATCCATGAACATTCTTTGCACTTCGAATAAAGCTCCTCCTCTTGGCACTATGCTCAACTCATATGCAACCTTAACTAAAATGACACAAGGTGTTTTGCATTGTCTAAAATAGTAAGATCTATGCCGATTCAAATAGAGAGAAGAAACTAGAATGATTCTATTACAATTCAAAATGGAAATTTTACATGAGAAATATTACAGACAACCTCATCTGAGTCTTCTCATGAGCTCCTATCTCTATGAGAGCCTTAGTTGACTCTTCACATTCCTAAACCTTTAATCCCCAAGATATTGCCTAACACTACCACACAATCACTTTATATAAACATCATTGGCTGGCAAATATATCAATGGGGTAGTAAAAAATGGGGCATTTGTCCAATAACCTAAAACTATCAAATTCTTAATTCTACAGTTGTTACATTGACAAAGGTCCACTTGGCTAGCCACTAAAACAAACCAACAACTCAGCCTACTAATTGACATTATTACAATGAGTCACATGGCTATATTAACAGCCTATATTTCCACTAGAATTTCCTAATTTTGTAAAATTTGTTTGAGGGAAGTCCCTTCTCATTTAGAATATTTCACGGCCCCACTTGAATCAATACCAAATGACTTGCTTATGGTTGATACTTCTACATGAAAAAGGTTGATTGCATGGTTGGTGACCACTATATATGTCGAAGCTATCATCATCCACACCATATATGCCCACCTCTTCATGACTAAATGACAAGTTCCACAAGGAAAACATGGTTATTTCTATGGAGAAGAAGCCAAAGTCACAAGTAGACAACAGATAGTACACCCCTCACCCATTGATAATGCACCATTTACTATGTGCACCCACTCCTTGATCCTAGATCTGTTACTGCTCTGAGAGTTTATGTTGGTCTTTATTATGGCCACTTAGGCACATTCCATGCTTTAAGCATGTTGTTATCAACCTTAGGCCCTATGACTGTGAAATGTGTTGGTTTTTTAGGATTTAGACTATTATTATTTTACATGCCCCTAGGCAATTACAAGCCTTTTATAAGCCATTTCGATGCTGGTATGTTTTCCTTATGGCCACTACTACAATTTCCACACGCCTTGGTATAAAATGCATGAATATTGTTTATTTATATAGTTTTAGGAAACATTGATCCAAAAAAACAGTAATAATTATTGCAAAATTTGGTTGCTAACACACTTAATGATCTATTTTGATGATGAGCCACAGTGGATGGCTCGAAACATCAATTCAAATAATTATGGATGCGAGAACTCCAAAAGAAAACTATAACCAAAGTACAAATCACAGAAGCCTCAAAATAATAATAATAATGGAAGTTGAAATCAACAAAATATAATTAAGTCTAATAAAACTGGAATTAATATTACCTCAAAAGTATCTAGATGACTTGCATAATATGGGTTATGTTGTTCAATAAACATAACCAAACTATATCAATAGATTGGCTAAAAATTATTTTGAGTTTCTGAAAAAAAAATCCTAGACATCCAAGAACATTGCAAAACTAAAGAATCGTTTAAAAATTTGAAATTACAAAGTAAAAAAAAATTGCTCGCTCTTGAAATTTATCACTTGAAACAAGGAAATGTAGTTAAATAAAAACACCAAAATGATGTTTAGAGTGGTTTATTAACCCAATCATGCCAATTCCACTATCAATTTTAAGCATGACAAAAAATTTCACTCTTAGGAAATGTTTCCAAGATTGTAGTCCTATAAGAATCCAATCCAAATTTCTAAAATTGAGAGACATTATGTTCATCAAAAAATCCCCACTACATGATAGATATCTAAGAAGGAATAACTAATCTAGCTAAGGACCTTGAGAGGCTACAAAATACTTTGCTTTTGTAAAAATTGAATAAATATTATAAAAAAAATGTTTTGAAATATTTGGGGAAACATGAGCAAGATTTAGGCAGTTGAGAAAACTCTTCACTAAGATCCAAGGAAACGTTAACTATGGTTTGAAGCTTGGAATTGTGCTTGCAATCTCTTCAATGACATAAACCTGCATTAATCCAAAAGAATTTACCAGAAACTTAATGTTATTGAACTTAAGCTGAGGGAAAATACTATTTGAAATCAAATTTTAAGAAAATAGCAGGTCTAATGTATGTAATGATGACGAAATAAGGCGAAAATGTTGAATTTCTATGGCACTTGAAAATTCGGTTTGGGTCTTAGAAACTCAAACACAAACACACCCAAATGCCACAACAATACTACTTTACATAGCATAAAACAATAGCAGTGACTCAACACTCACACAAGATAATTTTTCAACCCAACTTCGTTGTATTAATAATCTTTAATACAATAGTCTAGGGCTTCCATACTAGGGATAATGGCCCTTTATACAAGACAACTAGGGCTAGCTATTTACAGCTATGATAACCAATATGCCCTTAACAAGATACAACTAACCTACTTGTTGATGTAGTTTTCTTCTCAACTCCTTTTGGTCCATGTACCATGAACACTTCTAGAAGGTCCTCTTGCCTCCCAATCTATAGCTCCTCAATCTACCTTTATTAGTCAACACAACTCCTTCAGGTCACTAAACATAGGGCCAAAAAACGTTTCCCTCTAACTGCATCTTTTTCCTTCAAGGTCTGCAACACACAGGGTCTTAGCTCTACTAGCCACCTTTGTCACATTGTTGCTTCAATATTACAAGCCTAGGGTTGTGGGGGTTGCCCACTTTCCACTGAAGGTGTCCTCAACATAGTGAACTAGGGTTGATTAACTATCCCTCTTGGTTTCCCTCTTCTCCTTCAAAGTTTAGCTCTTTAGGCTCCAATAATTATTCTCTCCTATCATTGTTGTATTCCTTCACAAGGACTTTGGTTGAGGTGTTAATGTTTTGAGGAACTTCAATTTATAAATTTATTTTAGATAGTTAAATATTGAACATCAAGTTTCTACTATACTTTCTATTGGTTTATATTGGTGATGTTTATTTATGATAACTTAAGTTAGAATCAAATGACCTTGTTTGCAAGCTTGTTTTTGGTTTCCATAAATCTTTTCCCACTAGGACATTTTATTCAATCCAATTTTAATTGTGCCTATATGGAATAATTTTTCCCTATTTCATGACATATGTAATAAATACATTAGAAAAGGAGAAAATATATGGTTTTGTGTCTTCTTGTTGCATTTGAAAAAAAAAATAGCAATATCTTTATAATACATATTTCATGCATATTCCAAAAATATGTTTGATTGAGTATGGAACTCTCTTTTAACCCATGAAATTTTAGGAACTATCCAACCATAAATAATGTTAAATATCATGGTTCTTCTTGAATAATAATAAGTTGACCTACATTAACCACTAACAACTACTAATAATTGTATTTATTATTGCTCAACAACTAAATTATGATTACTTTTATCACCTCTAAAACATAATAATAAATAATACTTTTAAAATAATGGTTACGAGTAATTTTAAATATTTCAATGGGATTTCTTATTTAATCTATGACCATGAAATAACTATTAACTTTTAATACTTTTTAATTAATTTTTAGATGATAGTATTTCTCTACATATTTCTTCTTATCAA
>APFE030199760.1:3776-16419 GCA_000404065.3 Pinus taeda
TGCATTTAAGGACTAACAGCTACTATCGAGTTCTGCATTTAGTTCAAAGTGGGAGTGTATCAAGGTAAGTCCACATGTTCGAGCCTCATGCAGCCAGCTCTCAGTAGTAGAATCCGCCAAGAGATACAGGAAGGGCGGAAAGTATGGAGTACAAGTACGTTAAGTGCAATGGTTGGTAGGTGTTAAATGTCAAAACCGAAACCTACCTTATGTATTAATCGCATAGAATATCAAATGATAATGTTTGAAAAGTGTGCCGAGGGCGATGGGTTCAACCCTCGCACCCCTAACTTTATATACCTATAACCTTATTTGCGGACAGTAAATTGGTTAATAAATTATTTTTTTTATTATCAGTCTTATGATATTGTTATTTGAATAAACAGAGATGTGACATATGGTATCATAGCCCAGTTACAAAACTGAGGCCTCTGGGTAGGAATAGACAGACATAAGAGGAATATATATATAAAAAAAAAATTCCTTTTTGAATCTTCCTTATTATTCTCTTCATTTGATGGAATAAGTACAGGAAAAGGAGTTCAGGAGCTTGCAGCATGAGGAGAGCAGATAATACAACTCGACGACTTGTGATGGGACAAGGGGTACCTGGTCCTGAAAATAATCCTGAACTATGGGTCCAACTTGGGGAAGAGGACAGAATTACAAATCAAGCCATTCTGGAAACCGTACAGGAACTTAAAAATGAAATGGCAAGGGTGCAGGAGGACAATGCCAGACTAACAATGGAACAAGAAAGAATATTGAAAAGTTTATCTGATCGACAGAATCAGGTACCAGTTAATCCTAGCATGGAGCATCAGAGGATGTCGGAGGAACAGAACCACCCTATGCCCCCTGAAGGATCCGAGGATCAGGAAGAGCGTTCTGATAATGTAATTGAACAACAAACTTCGAAAAGACAAAGGGTGGAATTACAAGGGGAATTCCGCAAAATTAAACCCCCACATTTTGATGGGGAACAAGAGGAAGCAGCTGAAGCATGGCTAATTAATATGAACAAGTATTTTCAACTCTATGAATATGACCACAATCTTAAAGCCAGATTGGTTATTTTTCAGCTACAGGGAAAGGCCACCTTATGGTGGGAGGAGGTGAAGATTGTAAAAGGAGTTACGGAACAAACCATTACTTGGGATGAATTTCAAAAGTATTTTAAGGAGAGGTACCTAACTGAGTGGTTCTACGATGAGAAGGCAAGAGAATTTCATGATCTGCGTTTGGGGCAGCAAACTATGGACGAGTTCATCACCCGCTTTACTTCCCTGCTTCGCTATGTGCCTTATATAAGAGAGGAAAAGGCCAAGGTACAAAGATTTGTAAGCAGTCTACCGCCCTACATAAGAGAAAGGATTGAATTCGACAATCCAAAATCGATGGATGAGGTAATACGGAAAGCCAGAATCTGTTATCAGCAAATCAAACAAAAGGGAGAAGCAGCCGGCAAGAAATGGAATGAGAAAAAGGGCTTTAAGTCAATGGGCAGCAGCAAAGGAAATCACAGCAGTGGAAGTAATGGGAATGGAAAGGGATTGAACAGCCGGATTCCAGTTAGAACCACATCCAAATTTCGGCCTAACAGTGAATCCAAAGTGAGCGAACAGCCGGCACGCTTGGACAATGAAGGGACAACAAGACCCCCGGTGCAGTGCTAGGGATGTGGGGGACCCCACTACATCAAAAACTGCCCACAACGGAAAGGGACAGAACATTTATCCCAGATTCACGAAGCTTCAACAGTTGGTGAAGTGGGACGCAATATACCAAGAATTAATGCGGCTTTGGAAGACCGTCAGGCGGAGTATCAGCCAACTATGGTCGAATTCGAAGGTAATATCTCAGACCTTACTGTATCTGTTTTAATTGATCCTGGGGCTACACTGAGTTATGTAAGCCCAAAGATAGTGGAACGTTGTAATTTACAATCTGTTAAGTTTAAGAACCCATGGCTAGTGCAATTAGCTACGGGAGCCAAAAGACGAGTAATAGCTAAAATTAAAGACTGCTCCTTTACCATAGCTGGACAACCAGTAACAGCTGATTTAAATGTGCTCCCCCTTGGTTCCTATGATATTCTCATTGGTATGGATTGGCTGGAGAAACATTGGTCATTGGTGGACTGTAAGACCAAAATTATATACTTCAGAGATCACCTTGGGACCAAAAAAGAGATGCAAGGAATTAAACGACCTGTGCAAGTGCGGCCAATAATAGCAAACCATCTTGTAAAATATATTCGAAAAGGATGCCAGGTCTATGCCATCCAGGTGGGTTATGTAGATTCTAAGCATAAAACAGCCATTTTAAATAACATCCCAGTCATTCAAGAATTTACAGATGTGTTTCCAGAAGAAATTCCTGGGCTGCCCCCAAAAAGAAACATAGATTTTACCATCGAGTTAATTCCAGGAGCGGCACCAGTGTCACGGGCACCTTATAGGATGAGCGTACCTGAACTGACAGAATTAAAAATGCAGTTGCAAGAGTTGTTGGACAGGAATTATATACGTCCTAGTGTGTCCCCGTGGGGAGCCCCAGTGTTGTTTGTTAAGAAGAAGGATGGAACCTTCCGGATGTGCATCGATTACCGTCAGTTAAATAAGTTAACCATTAAGAATAAATATCCTTTACCACGGATCGACGAATTATTCGATCAAGTAAAGGGCACGACGGTATTCTCTAAAATTGATCTACGTTCTGGTTACCATCAAATCCGAATTAAGGATGAGGATATCGCTAAAACAACTTTTAGAACCAGATACGGACATTATGAATTTGTGGTCTTGCCATTCGGACTTACCAATGCTCCTGCAACGTTCATGTGCTTAATGAACAGTATCTTTCATCAGTATTTGGACAGATTTGTACTAATATTTATTGATGATATATTAGTATATTCTCGCACCATGGAAGAACATAATGAACATCTTAGGAAGGTGTTACAGACCCTTCAGGAACATCAACTATACGCAAAGTTTAGTAAATGTGATTTCTTTAAAGAAGAAATCCAATACTTGGGTCATGTAATTACCAAGGAAGGGATCGCGGTGGACCCAGAGAAGATAAAGGCTATAATGGATTGGCCTGTACCGAAGGATGTAGCGGATATTCGATCCTTTATGGGACTGGCTGGATATTATAGAAGATTTGTGGAAGGATTTTCTAGAGTTGCATTTCCCATTACTTCATTACAGAAAAAGGGGAAAACATTTCATTGGACCCCAAGCTGCCAGAAAAGTTTTAAACAATTGAAACATCTACTCACTACAGCCCCCATTTTGAGGATAGCAGATCCTGATAAGGATTATGTGGTATGTACGGATGCGAGCAAAGAAGGAGTAGGTGGAGTTTTAATGCAAGAAGGAAAGGTGGTCGCGTACGAATCTTAGAAATTAAAGGAGCACGAACAGAAATACTCCGCTTATGATTTAGAATTGACTGTCTTCATCCACGCCTTAAAAATGTGGAGACATTATCTAATGGGAAGGAAATTTTTGCTGCTCACTGATCATCATAGTTTGACCAACTATTTTAGCCAGCCTACCTTAAATGCCAGACAAGCACGGTGGGTGGATTTCCTGAGCGGTTTTGATTTTGAAATAAAACATTTGCAAGGGAAAGAAAACCGAGTGGCGGACGCCCTAAGTTGGAAAGTACATCATTTATATGAAGTTTCTGTTAGCAAGTGGAAGAGTCCCATTTTGGAGATGGTTAAAGAAGCTTCAAGTCAAGATGTTAAGTATCAACAGTTAAAACTGCAATTACAACAATCTACTAACTTGACAGGCCAACCAGATTTTGAGCTAAATGATGAGGGAATGATATATTTTCAGCAAAGATTATATGTACCCAATCAAGATAAAATTAAAAATCTGATTATGGATGAATTCCATGTCAGTCATTATGCGGGACATCCGGGATACCAGAAAATGATTACTACCATCCGAAAAGAGTACTTTTGGCCAGGAATGAAGAAGAGCATTGCCGAGTATTTAGCGCGATGTCTAGAATGCCAGCAGATTAAAGCAGAACACCAACACCCAGCGGGACTGCTACAACCCTTACCTATTCCAGAATGGAAATGGGAAGTCATTTCCATGGATTTCATTACAGGGCTGCCTAAGACAAAAAGGAACAACGATTCCATTATGGTGGTGGTGGATAAATTGAGTAAAGCTGCGCATTTTATACCGGTACAATCCACGTACAAAGCTACACAGATTGCTCATGTGTTTATGCAAAATGTGTTTAAGCTTCACGGACTTCCGAAAACCATAATTTCCGATCGTGATGTGAAGTTCACATCAGCTTTCTGGAGAACGCTATTCGCTGAATTGGGAACTCAATTAAATTTCAGCACAGCATACCACCCTCAAACCGATGGGCAAACAGAACGAATAAACCAAGTGGTGGAAGATATGTTGCGGGCATACGTGATGCAACAACCTACGCTATGGGAGGAATATTTGCATCTGGTAGAATTCGCATATAATAATGGCTATCACACCTCCACCCAAATGAGCCCATTTGAGGTTATGTACGGTCGAAAATGTCGAACACCCTCTAGCTGGGGAGGACCCGAGGATAAACTGAGTTTGGGGCCTGAAATGCTTAAAGAAATGGAAGACATGGTGAAAAGAGTACGCGTAAGTTTGAAGGCTGCTCAAGACAGACATAAAAATTTTGCTGACCGGAAAAGAAGATTTAAGAAGTACCAAGTTGGGGATCACGTGTATATCAGAATTCAAACTAAAAGAAGTACCTTACAATGGAGCGGGTGTGCCAAGTTGGCACCCCGATACTGTGGACCATTCCAAATCCTGGCTAGGATTGGACCAGTGGCATATTAGCTCGCCTTGCCGAGCCACATTCGAGTCCACAACGTGTTCCATGTTTCGGTACTGAAGAAATATGTCTATGATCCTAAGCATGTGATCCAATGGCAAGACATTCAGGTAGTAACTATTGCTGCAGTAAAACTGTTGGAATTGATTTTGAAAGAAAAACTAATTTTTGGAAATTTTGTAATGCAGGTCGAACCGGAAGGAGAGGTTTTGGTCGAACCTCTAAACATCCTCGACCGGAGAGAAGTGCAGCTGCGGAAACGAGTTATTACCCAAGTTAAGGTCCAGGGGCGACACTATGGACCTGAGGAAGCCACTTGGGAAGATGAAGAATTAATGAAAAGAACTTATCCAGCTCTGTTCGTGGCTGAAAGACACCGGGACGGTGTCCAATCTCAGGAGGGGGAGATGTAATGACCAGATAAATTATGCGAATAAATTCTCTGTTTTTACCATTATGGGTAAATGTAGAACAGAGATTACTTTTTTTCGTTATAAATGAGTGGAGTATTATTAATTCCAAAAACTAAATATGGATTGAATTAATTACATATGGTAATTTTGGATGAGGAAGTTATTCTCTTTTCTTGCCAGATTGTTTTTTTTTATATAATGATAAACAATTATCAGCAAGGGGGAAAACCCTAACTGTTTTTCCCTATCCCATAGAAAGATGGGAAAAAAGAAAAGCCCGGGGCTGTTTATGAACAGACGGGAGAAGGGAGTGGAAAGAAAAGAGAGAAGTGCTAAGTCTGGTGAGGACCAGATAGCACAGGCACAAGGGTGCATTATATTTGCCGAAGGCAGAGGCCTCGCAGATAAGCTTGGGGGGGAGATTAATCGGGTTGACTAATCTCGTGGTTGGGAGGAAAGCAAGCAACAAGAACCGGTTTTCTCCAATCTGGAGAGGTACTCAAGTCTGTGCAGAAGACAATACAGGTAAGTACAATACAGTTTTTGTATTCCGAGGAGATTTTATAACCTTTGTTTAAGTAACAGTTAGCTGCAGATTGAAAAGTAGGATACTCTGGTATTGGTTCCAGTCTATTAGTAAGAGAGTAATTGCGCTCTGTGGAGATGGGAGAATTTAATGATATTCCGACTGAACCTAAGTCATTTTAATAAATTTGAACAGAGAATTGCTTAGCTATATTCGATGGAACCTAAGTTATTAAACAAACCTGAGAAATAAACCTGAACAGAGTACTGTGGATGTATAGGGTGATTGAACTTAAGTTATTGATTAACTTGAATAGGTTACTGTTATCTGTAGTTATACTGAACTGAAGTCTTTTTTTTAAAGAATTAAGATTATGAGGGAGGTTACAGGAACTTTAATATAAAAACCGAAAACCTCCTTAGATTACGAATAGAATGGTGAAGGGGAAGGGAAACCCCATGTACAGGAGAAGAGGAACAACTCATAACCATCACCTGTAATAAATTAAACGATTAACAATATCGTATTCGAGCGGAACAGTAATCAATAAAACAGGAATCATAGTTTTGTATATGAACAAATTTCCTATGCATTAACAGCTATCAACAGAAATCGTAAGCCGCATATGAAACAATCTTTTCTTTTCTAAATAGTGAATACATGAATATAACAACATTGTAGGAAAAGATTATGATGATAAATACATGCATACACCCTAAGTATAGGGTCGAGACTTGATTTAAAAGAAGTCGGAAATGCGAATTAAGTAAGAACATCTAAATGAGTTCCAAAAAAATAAAAACGGCATTCGAAAGATACATAGATGAAATAGTTAAGCTATTTTCCTTAAATAAATTCCACAGCCATATAAACTGTAAATTCTCAGAATTAAACTATGAAAGAGTATTACTGCTAAGCCATGTAATAAATACTATCCTTGCAGAGAAGCAACAAAATATGATTAGAAATTACTGAGCGCCGAACGCATTCGGGTTAAAACCCCAGATTAAATTACATGCATATATATATATACTGTCAAATGGAGCGATATACCTCCAAGTGACGTAATAGACAACTGGACCTTGACTTGTAGTTTAAGTAGGGTAATAACGAATCCAGAACTACCATAGTATACATACATTCATAAAAGAAAAACTCAGGAAACAAAATAACCGCTCAGAACTGAGCCTCATACTGTTTAAAGTATTGGGTATACATCTTCCTTACATCCAAAGACATTAATCCTGAAAGGTGCAGCCGGCCTGTGTCAAAGTACCAGCGGCTCGCTAAAAATCTAACCAAATAATAAAAAAATCTATCTACTGGAAGTTATACATGGCAATCACAAAGACCCGAATGCCTCTCACAAGTGCGAGCTCATCAAGACAACCCTGGAATAATCCTCAGGGCAGAGTCTTATGACAGCGAGCAGTAGAGGGCTTTCCTAACCAAGGGTAACGAATGCATCGAGCTTCCAGGAGGGAAACAGATAACACCTGACAGAAGACGAAAATATTAAACTTCGCCCTTGACTCTGCATTTTACAGTACCATTTGTAATAGGGTTTCGAGTCTTACCGTGAGTACGCTTCCCCAGATGATTTTGAACCAGCAATCCTTGCCGCCGCGCGGAGGGAAATATACTCTGCGCATTCAACCGAGAAAAAAAAACCAGAATTAGTTCCGGATTGAAAATTATTGAACCGATGATTTACTAATGTTAATAACAGTAAAAGGATAATAAATTTACCTGATAAAAGCCAGAGTCAGGTTAAAACACTGGGCAATCTGCATAGTTTCCCGGAATAATCAAGACTGGTTCAAGGTCTAACAGGAAACCCAAGGTAAAGGTGCACGCCATCGTTTGGTGCCGCAGAGCAGAGTTTCAGGCAGCGACCTCCATCAAAATGGACACCATAAACCCTAAAAGCAATGTTATAAGTTGGGCACGTAAAACCATCACCGTCCGATGGAGGGTTTCAATCTCCACTGTTGAAACCACTGTAATCCCGAGGAGCCCAGGTACCGCCTGTTGCATTTAAGGACTAACAGCTACCATCGAGTCGGCATTTAGTTCAAAGTGGGAGTGTATCAAGGTAAGTCCACGTGCCTGAGCCTCATGCAGCCAGCTCTCAATAGTAGAATCCGCCAAGAGATACGGGAAGGGCGGAAGATATGGAGTTCAATTACGATTGAGTGCAATGGTTGGTAGGTGTTAAATGTCAACACGAAACCTACCTTATGTATAAATCGCATAGAATATCAAATGATAATGTTTGAAAAGTGTGCCGAGGGTGATGGGTTCAACCCTCGTACCCCTAACATTATATACCCATAACCTTATTTAAAGACAGTAAATTGATTAATGAATTTTTTTTTATTATCAGTCTTATGATATTGTTATTTGAATAAACGGAGATGTGACACTGTGCAAATGCTTAGGATATTTAAACGCCTTGGTTGTAATTATTTTGATTTTCATTTCACCAGAAGAGGTTAGAAGAAGATATACTCCTGACGTTTTTTTCCATTCTTGTACAATTTTTTTTTTTATTAGAACAATGTTATGAAATTATATATATTATATTATATATATTTATATTATATTAATAGAATGGATAAAATTTAAGAAAAATCGAAAGGGCTAGATAAAAATTATTATTTTATATAAATATATTAGAAAATGTATATATATATTTATATATTATTATATATAATATTTATTTTCTCTGTTTATTTTGTACCTGTTTTTTTTTTCGAAATATATATTTTTTTATTACAAATTTATTTTTTTTTAATGATAGTTTTTGAATTATATTGTTATTGAGTATTTTTATTTGAATAAATTTAAAATTAATAAATATTTAAATATTAAATCTGTTTATTTATTTCATTAGAATTAGAATATAGGGGCGGAAAAACCCATTCTCTGTTGGATAAACTGATTATATTACATTCTTATCATTTATCTTTTACTATTAATTTGTCAATCTATATTTTATTAATTATGGTTTATGTAAGTATAGAGAGGAAATTTTTTGAGATGCAAATTTTGTTCAAGGAGAAAGTTTTGAAAATATGTATATATTTACAATTCAAGAGATTTGATCTTTTAGAGGGTTCTTAGATTTAATTATGATAAACACATATCATTTCTAATTTTTTATTGTTTAAATTTTATTTTTAAATGCATAAATGGTTGAACACTTAAATTATGTCGACTCAACAACTTAAATTTGCAATTCCAACAAATCTTTGATGGATTTTAAAACAGAAATATATTTGGAAAGGGGCCAAAATATAGAATATGGAATTGATATTGAAATATGTTAGTTAATATGGATATTCAAATAATTTATTTTTTTTACTTTTAATTACTTTATATGTTATTTATCATCAATATCAAAATATTTTATTTATCCCTTAGAGTGGGAGTGAAATATTTTTACAACACCTTTTTCATCTTGGATTGAGTGAAAGTGAGATTATGTAAGAGTGAGATTATGAATGTTTTATAATGATGTGAAAGCTACAACCAAATATGTATAATAATTTTATTTTTTACTATAGTCAACATTATTTTTCTATTTAGAGAATAATTTTATTTTATTTTAAAAGGGACAGTTGTCAACAGATTGAGCATGGAAGGAATTACACATCTTCTTCATACAATACCCTCTTTGGGTTGTATCAAAATTCCAATTTTAGATCAACCATCAATTTCCACATTTCACGTTCAAAATGATTGCAAAAGACGCTCAAACCTTTAATCTCTTCAAAGATAGAATTTGAAAACACATTTAATATCTTTCTTCATATTTTATCCATTTGATAGCAACTTCGAAATTACCAAATATGTGTAAATTGTTAATTCCTCTTTCATTCACAAGAAAAAAAAAATCTTTTTAATGTCATCCATTCTACATAATTATTGAGCCCCTCCACCAATCCAACTTTAATCTTATTGGAATGATTATTTACAAAGAATATGATCCCCATCGCTTCCACATATAACAAGATATCCTTGTGACACTCCATTAATAAAAACCATGAGGAAAATTCTTATCCATTTATTCTTGAAATATTACCCTCAGTAAGATTCCTCCTTGTCATATGGGAATGACTTAGTACATCGCATCGACTGGTTGCGCACTTGATCAAAAGAACGCATTTTTCTTCAAAATTGAAAGGTTCCTAGTAAACCATATCCCCTGGCCCACTAATAATGGAAGATCTTTTAAAGCCTTTGTTTGTGTATTCCTTGCCCAATTTCTCAGACCTTCATTAATAGAATCCATTGACCAGACAATTTTCAATCTTGTTAGCACCTCCACTTCCAACCACACTTGTTTCGAACCGCCAAAATCCATTATCCAATAACTATTTGTCTCTTCATCGAGTTTCTAATCCATTTGATTTTTGGAATGTCTGTTAATTTACCATTCTAAAATATATACATATAATTTTCACACAAATATCTATTAGTGTGTGCATTTTCTTTAGCAATGAATGCATGGAGCATATACATAAACATGGTTAAAAATTAGGAAGTTGTTTAAATGGATGTGTTTGGTTTACATGGACCAAACCAAGAGATTTGTTAATCTCAACCTAAAGCCAAATTAACTACCTTGTCCACCATGTAGTTGGAAAAATGTGATCCCACTAAATTCTTTTTGAATTTAGCAATTCATGGATCTTAAAATAACGTGCACATGTTTATAGTGTGTGTTTATAGCATGTGTGAGTTTAAGAAACTCACATACATTTAAATTAAATTCATGCATCATAATGTGCACATTTTTTTTCACCTTTTCTCACTATCCTTCCCAATGCTCTTTCTCCTCCCTCCCTCTCACTCTTTTCCCTAACCTAAGAGTAGAGAAAAAATAACATAATATAAATGAAAATAACAAAAGAGGAATAATAATTCAAGATGATGGGTTGTGTCTAAATATATTCTTGTAACACAAAATCATAGTGCATTGTGATCAAAACATCACAATGCATGATAATAAACCAATAATTTATGATGAGTATTAGACTCATAGGGTCCTTTATTTATAGAGTCCAAATCTTACCAACTTCCTTGAGTTGTAAAATTTTCATTCGACAAATGGGCATTGACGGTTCCAACTACTTCGATGAAATCCATGTTGTTTTCTTAGCTAGTTGATCATTCAATTTCACTCATTTGTCATTATCTAGTCAACTTTCTAAGTCGATTCGACCATTTAGTCGATTCATTTGACCACTTATTTAGTAGTTCTTCTAGTCAACTATTCAACCAATTTTCCTATAGTCAATTACTCGACTAACTTATCAACCACATAGTTGAGTGTTCCACTATTAAACCATTGAACTTAATACTGGTTATTAGTCAATTCTTCCACTGACTATCTCAAAAAGATCCAAAGGTGTGATGAAATAACATAAAATTAGGTTCTAATATCCCTCGTTCAACACAATTTTCGAGAGGTTTAACAGGTGAAATTACATCTATAGGACAACTCCCACTCCCATAATTGTACCTTCCTCAAGACTAGGAATACCATGTATCTTAGGAAACTAGGCATCAATCAATGGCTTCATAAATATATCAGCGAGTTGATAATCAATGTTGCAATATAAAAGAGTGACAATATTATCTTGAACCAGTTGTCTAGGATAATGGGGGTGAATTTCAACATGATTTATCTTACTCTGTGCAATAGCATTTTTGGAAACTTGAATTGCACTTTGTGTGTCACAATAAATATTATTCTGCAATACCTCAATAAGAAAACTAAGCTCTCTTAAGATTTGATGAATCCAAGCTATATATGTGTTTGCATTAAAAACTCCATGATATTCTTCTTCTACAGTTAAAAGAGACTACACAATGTATCTTGCATGACCTAATTAGGTGTCCAACACTAATGCAGAAAGCATAGTTAGAAGTGGATTTTTTGTCATTATTGTTGTCTACCAAAATGGAGTTGATGCAGCAAGTCGGGGTGTTCGGAGGCCCTCTGACAAATACAACTTTTGCGAGAAGGCGGTGCGGGGAAGATACCGGTGGTTTTGCTGGAGTTAATGCCGCGGGGCTATTCAGCTGTTACGGCAGTTGAAATTACGATTTCAACACTCCTCTTTAATTTCAACTGTTGGGCATTCAGTCATACCCAAACATTTTCTCAAAAATTCAAAGTTTTTCTGGTCCAATGGCTTTGTCAGAATGTCTGCTACTTGTTCCTGAGTCCTGTAATGTTCTAAGACAATTTCTCCATTGCTCACCAATTCCATGATGTAATGAAACCTCGTGTCAATGCATTTCGTTCTCTTATGAAACACTGAATTCTTTGATAATGCAATAGCTGAGCCATTGTCACAAAAAATCACTGTTGCTTTTGCCTGCTCTTGGCCTAAGCTCCTTAACATTCTTCTCATCCAAACTGCTTGACATGATGCTGCTGTAGCTGCCACATATTCTGCCTCTTCTATAGACAATGCTACAATGGACTGCTTCTTAGAAGCCCATGAAATGGCTCCTGAACCCATGTGAAAAACATAACCGGAAGTGTTTTTCCGATCATCTACACTTCCAGCCCAATCACTATTAGTGTATCCAACTAAATCTGAATGTTCTGAGACATTATATAAGATGCCAAAATTTTTAGTACCTTTGACATACCTCAGAATCCTGTTTGCTGCTTGCCATTGTGCTTCCTTTGGCCTTTCCATGAATCTGGAAATCAAACTAACAGCAAACATTATGTCAGGTCTAGTTGCAGTTAAATACATAAGGCTGCCAACTATACTCTTGTACAAGCTAGGATCAAAATCCTTGTTGTTGTCCT
>APFE030199766.1:0-13247 GCA_000404065.3 Pinus taeda
TAGAATACATGAAAGGGCATTAGGGTTTTGTAAAGGATTTTGGGGAGGGATAGGGTTTTAGGAATTTGGGATGGGAATTTAGTATTTAGTGCAAATGAGAGAAGAGATAGATATATTACAACATTTGTGAATTAAATTTCATAGGAAACAAGGAGGGAAAAAAAGGGACTTAAAACCTTGAAAAAACACACAAACCCTAGCATAATGCCTACATTAACAACAGCCAAATTTACCATTCTCTTGCAAATCTTAAATGATAAATCCATTAAACACATCATTATTTCATCATCCCTTGGCATCATTCATGAATTTAGAGCCTACCTCGATCGATTTAGCAACTTAGGAGGGCGATTTGATCGATTTGGAGGGTTTTCTGGCAAACTCAGGCCGAGTGGTCGCGCCCCTATTCTGAGTGGTCGCACCCCTGTTGAGTGGTCGCGCCCCTTGGAAAAACGCACTGCAGAGATGGCTCTGAGTGGTCGCGCCCCGCCCAACTGGTCGCGCACCTGGTTCGAGTGGTCACGCCCCTTGGAAATGAACCCAATTGCTGCAAATCGCCTTCTTTGAGCTCTCTCTTGTCTTTGGAAACTCTCAAATGCATAATGAGACATGTTTAGAGGGAATTTAGTCTTTGTAGGCCCAAATTTGAAAAATTTAAATCACCAAACCCACTTTCTAATGTTTTATGTTTTGACATTCACTTTAACACTGTTTTAAGTTCACTTTGCCTGAATTTGATCTTTTGAGTGCTTTAACTCGGTTCTTTTTGCAGGTTGACTATCTGATGGATTCTGGCGAGGAAACCAGGGTTATTGCCGGCATTCTAAAGAATTTTGAAAATTTTCCTTATTTTTGCAAATTTCACATGACCTTGGGTTTAAAAACAGGGTTTTTAAATCCAAGGTATAAATGAGCTGTAACTGATGAAAAATATCAATGGAACATATTTACATACCTCGTTCCGGCTTGCTGGGGACTATTAGACCTTTGACTCATGACCTTGCAGTGATTTTGACCAAAACCCTAGACCTAGACTTGGGATTTCAAGACAAAAATAAAACAAGTGTGACACAAGCTTATTCAAATGATATGACCTGATTCCAGCAAAGCTAAGAAGGGAACAAAGACCAGCTCCTCCATCAGTGTTATGGCATGCCTAACGGGATGCAAAACTGATGCTGATGAGACACCTACCTATGCATATGCAAAGAGCTGTTGATCACCGATGGAGGGCTCAAGACCGACACTAACAAAATGTATACAAGAAAAGGCTACTTAATTGGTTGTATACAAAGTAGTTTTACATGTAAAGTGTTTGAAAAAATGTATGGGAGATGAAAATCAAGTTTTTACATGTATGGTTAGGATAAATTTAGTAGGGGTATGTGACAAAGTGGTATTAGCCTTGTATTTTCAAGCGAGTAAAAAGAAAAAAAATATGTTTGGGTACGCCATAATCTTAGTAAGTCATTAACGGAATTGGGTATGTGACACACTACCATCGTCATAGCCTCACATTTATGCCCCTTCTAGAAAGGGAAAGAAAAGACCCAAATGGAGGTGACATTGGACTAAGGACACATGATAAACACTAAGGTGATGTACGAGATCAAGTACACAACAAATAAAAATCTATAATATGATATTAGCATGTGATCCATACTAGAATGTCTTGAACATTAAATGAAAAAACTTAAATGAAAAATGGTTGACATACCTCACAATAGATTGCCCACCTTCATTAGATGAATAAGCAAAATGATTGAATGCACTGGCATAGAAGTGGATGATATACAACTGAAGCTAGTTATTTGTGGATCACAATAGGGTTATTAGTTGGATAACTACATCATGCGCGGGGGGGGGGGGGATTCTCTTAGGGATACCCACATGTGGGTGCATGAAAAGTACAACATTGAGCATCATATATAGCATATTGTTAATTAGGTAATCAAAAGATAATATCAACATAATGTAAGGAGGCCACATTGCAAAGGATGGTGTTGCAAAAATAATTAAAATAAAAAATTAAATTGACATTGGTTGGTGATAAGAAGGTTAGGGATGTCATGGTGTATCTACAATAGGTTTCCAAGAGAAGGATAACATCAACTTCCTCTAGGATCACCTTTCCATTTTCTACCATGTCCCGAAGGAAATGGTATTGGATATCCATATGCATTTCCTTCACATGAAAGGTGGGGTTCCTAGTTAGATAATTGACACTGTTAGTATTAGATTGATCTCTAAATGGAACTAGTAGTATCAAATTGAACTCTAATAACTCTCTAACTTAGAGCTACTTTTAAACACAGTTTCATAAGCCAAATGGCCATTACTAGGTTGTCTTAGTGATTCTAGAAAATAATAGAAAGGGGTCATACAATAATACTCCACATCCATTTTCATTCCAAAGTTACAATATTATTAAATGAATCTAAGTGCTCATCTGCAGAACCACTATGACCCATTCTTAAGGAAAATATTTTTTCCTTAGGAAATTTTTATTAACTAAGGATTTAATCAGATACAACTCCCCAACTTCTTTATGAGAGCTGATGTGTTTTTTTCTTCATAAACTCAACCCTATTGAATTGTAAAAATAGTTCCTTATAAGGCTTCTCTCCTTTATCTCCAAAATCACCCACTCTTCATCTTTCATACCATTAGGTTTGATTTCAAATATTTCAACCCATGGATTTTGATCTACAAGAAGGTCTTGGATCTTAAGCTTGCAAATCACAAATTTAGTTCCATCAAACTTCTCCACTTATAAAGTAGATCCTTAACACCTTGGATCCAATTTGATATCACATGAAAGGAAATAGCAACTTAGAATATGCTCCCTACACTAACCAACAAGGGAATATTGTGTATAAAAATTTAAATGAATAGAAATGAAAAAATAAAACAAATGAAAAAAATAGTAAACGATTACAAGATCCTTCAAAGAGGGGGGGAACCCACACTCTAAAGTTTTGAATGTACTATTCAACAACTAAATAGTCATAATGGTTCCATAGCCTTTGTGCCCTCAACAAGGGTCTTGAGGAACAACATAAATACTCTAAATAATTTTTGCAACATAATAGTAAGTTAAAAATCACACACGCTACTTTTGTTCAACTGTAGAACTCAATAAATGGGTATAAAAAAACCATAAACCATTTATGGTTTTTCCAATTACATGTTAGAAACCACTTGCAATTATCTTACTAATTTTTTCTTAAAATTCATTGCCTACTAATGATTTGCAATGAATCCCTATTATTACTCAACATTTTTTAAATGCTCCACTATATAATTACAGGGTGAATGACACCCTATCACAACAACAAAAAGACTCAAAGTCTCTAAATTCTATGGGAAAAATTCTTAGTAGAGAAATATGGAAAATAGGTGGCAGATACGTATGGGAAAGTTTCTTGATTGATAAATATGGAAAATTGAGGAGAAGTATGTTGTATGAGACTAACAGAGCAAGGCATGTTGATTAAGGTATTCTTAACACATTGGTGTGTCACACTTTCGAATGAGTTGTGTATTTTTTCATTCTCCACACTCTTTGGGCACTTCACTTGTCATTGCATGCTATAAGTTGTTATCCAAGAAAATTCTTCTTATATGATGAGATTTTAAGACAATAAAACACTTGGACGATCATAACAATGGACATTTTTAAATTGCGATGGAATTGAAAAGTCATCATTATTGTCAAGAAAGCAAAATGGTGGAAAACTGCCATGAAAAAGTCCAAGCATTGAAACAAAATAAAATTTTAATATTTTTATAACTTTTTCCATGATAATTAGTAGATTTATTTATGTGAAAAATGAACTTGTGAAATATTTGGAACATTTTTGGGTTTGATCTACAAATGGAGAAATTTATGTAACTTAAATTGCATGACATGTATTTATTGTATTTGATAATAGAAATAGATGATAATGGAAAATGAGAATGAGAAAATTTGACACTATTATGACCCTCCTTTCCATGAAGTGTGGGAGTAAGAGATGCTCCTATATTAAAGTTTTCCTTTTATCAATATTAAGAATACTATTTATTTTAATACTAGATATTAGTGTCATATTTCTAGTATGTAAATGATATCCATCCTGTGAGTTGATAAGCGGAATTTCTATTTTTGATATACTGGACCGAATCAAACTGAGAAAGAGTAGTTACATATGTTGACATTAATTTTCTTTTATAATACATTAAAATATCCTGGGTGAACACTATCAGTAGAAAATGTTTGAGAAATCATGTGAAGTGACGAGCCTCTAAATTAGACATAATTTAAGGCCCATCTGACAATCCTTCAGCACATTAAACCTATATTTTTGCATTAGATAACATATTTTTAACTTGAATATGTTCATTAGGAAGGTTTATGGATAATTTCATATTTGTGCCTAATCTTAATTATTTTTGTGGAATATTTTGAGAATATTGGGTAGATTATGAAGATTTGGAAGCGAAGATAATTTAGGGACTTGCTACCTACTAATGGAGGATCAATATTGGATAATATATCAATAATATATTATGATATTATTGCACAAATTCTGGACCTCCAATGATTGAGAAAATCTAGGAATGTGTTCCCTGTCATTTAATGTAGATTCCTAGTGTTGGGAACCAGATCCACTATTTGAGGTATTTTCGAGGGGAATGATTTCTCCTTTCAAGGAGAATGATTCCTCATCATCTTGTATAAGTACCAATTCGAATTTTCATCTAGGGGTTGATTTTTCTTAGTCTTCTTGTGGAGAACACTTGTATTTTTGTAGCTCCAATTTCATTTCTGGTAGGGATGTAATTGTATTGATGGAAATAATGAATATTGGTGCCATGTTCAACTTCTAAATATTGGTCTCCTTCATAGGACTCTGAGTTTCCTTGGGCTTGGACATGCCGTCCTTGGCCTTTGACATCCTAGGAGCCTTCGAGCCCTTTTGTATAATTTATTTTTCTTCTTTTCACTTGTTATTCACATGCATCTCTTGTTCTAGTTTTTCTATTTCTGAATTTAGTATTGATGATTCCTTGTTGTAGGATTGGGTTACATGGTTGAAGTAAGTTATTTTTTAGGATAAAAAACATGATCCCTTGGAATAGCTTTGGAAGTTCACAGTAATCATTGAGCTACTTGGATTAGTTTTCTTATTCCCAATTATAAATTTATGGAAGTCCCTTGTGGAAAATAATAGTAATTTTGTGTTATTTTTTAGAACATGCTAATGAGATTCAATTGCATTGATTCTAATTGAATTATATCACTAAAATATTCAAGTTAATAAAATATTTTACCCCATTGCATTTTCACTTTATTAATTTAGACATTTGATAGATTAACTAGCTCACTAGTTGTTGAGTTTCTAGATTTTAGACTAGTAATTTTTTGTTATTTTTTAGCATGTGTTAACAAGGATATTTTTGAGTGATTCCACTTGGAATGGAGACCTAAGAAATCATATTTAATAACAAAATTTTTCCCATCCAATTTGGATTTTATTTTCTTGGTCATTCGGTGAATTATATCTTCCTGTAGCTAATCTCATAACTCCATGTAGCAGCCTGTAACTTCTTGTAGCAACACTTGTAACTTCCTGTAGCACTCTTGCAACATGTATATACTTACCCAGATTTGCTCAAAAATCTTGGTTTTTTTCCCTTAGGGTTGAGATATGAACCCTAGGCTCTAAATCAATGGTTGAGGAGGAATAAAAACCACTTAGGACTTGCCTTTTTACCCCTGCAAAACATCTCAACAATTTGGGTTAATGGACATATTTATGAATTGGATAATACAATGAAGGTTCTCTTCATTGCCACATCCAATGACCTCTATCAATGGATCTAAACTCTTTGGAATGTAATGATCGATATTTAGTTCTTGATATTTACTTTATGCAATTAGAATAAGTTTTCCTTGTATTTTCTTTCGTACAATAAGTTAAGATTTCCATTTCAGGCATTTCCATTTATGCAATTAGTTTAGGATTTGATTTGATTACATTCACTCCATTACATCATGACAATGAAGTAAGTACACATTGTATGCTGCATATATAGTGTCAATACCTCTTACGTTTGTACGAACCCCAGGTTGATAATTAAAGTTGGTAGCCTTGGGAGTTGCAACATTCTTGTTGTAGTACTGAGGCTCATCATGAAGAATGTAATTTTATAATTTTTTTAAAGAAGTAATGAAATTATGATTTTTTTTTTCTTAGAGAAAAAAATAATTGAAATTTTTTCCATGACTTGCAAGAACATAGGTAACAAGAATAGAGAAAAGGCACAAGAACATAGGTAATAAGCATAGATTATCAATCACACACAATAATTGCCATCTCTACCTCGATGATATACATCCTCTTTTTAATTCCATGGTATCCGTGGCCTCCAAGTAGAAGGAAAACTATAGCCATGAAGATCTCTATTTAACAAGTTTCAATTTGAATTTAGGTTTAAATCTGAATTTGATATAATAAAAAAATGAAAAAAAATTAATAATTCTTTTTCAATTGAAAGAAAAAACAATTTTAATATATCCTCTCATAATTCACCTACATAAAAAATTGTATATTCTTGTAATTATATTGACTTTCTCTATATATACCATAGTATTATATATGTTAATGTGATACGAAAATACATGTATGAATAGAACACTTGAACAGTCATGGGGAATGCTTTCCCTTCTCATGATTAAATAGATGATGCATAATAGATTTAACCAACAACCATATAGGTTTGATATTATAAAACACTAACAACTATCCAATTGGATAACAAATTTCCATAAATAGCATAGGACCAATTCAACTAATCGCCCAACTAACTAATCTATGCATACTTGGTCAATGGATGAGAATAAGTTACATTTATAACAGTCCCACTCAATCTCAATTGTTACATCATTCAATAGTGATAATGTAGAAGTGCTATCTTTGAAACTCAAAAACAATTCTTCCCAATGTTTTGGTGAACATACATGCCAACTAATCTTTAGATCCAAAAAATTGAAGAGAAATTTCACCATTATTGAAAATATTGCAAATGAAGTGGTAATGTGTGTCAATGTATTTTCTTTTCCTATGAAATGCATGGTTCTTTGAAAATGAAATCATTGAAATGTCATCACAAAAATAGAAGTTGGATCCTTCTCCATGGTGGCAACCTAAGGAGGGACACATAGCTGTGACCGTTTAATTCTTTCATTTTCGAATTGAAGTTTGTGGCAGGGTTTTTGACATATGGTTTTAATGTGATTTATGATATTCTATCTAATTTTTATACTGGCCTCGGGCTTGCAACCATGGGTTATCACTTTCACTGTGGGTATTTGGAAGTCATTCCTTCTTTGCTATGGTTTGGCTTTGTGGGTGCTCGGTGCTTTCGCCTGGTTCTTGTGATGGTTGGTAAGTATCGTGCCTTGCTTGTCCCATATGGTGGTTTGCTGTGCTTCAGTTGTTCCCTGTTGTTTGTTGGTGTTGTGCCTCTGCTCCCTCTTTGTGGTGATTCACTTCTCTGGTTTTTGGAGGGTTTCAGGTCATTTTCCACCTATAAGTCTATTTGTCTTTGTCATTTGGCTCAAGCTTCATTTCTGCTCTATTTTGTGCTGATTTGTGTGCTTGATGTTGGGTCTGGTGATGGTTCGGCTTTGCAAACACAGGTTCTCGCTTAACTGCTACACAGGGTGGTTTGAGGAACTTTCTCTCAGGTAATCTTCTTGTTCCAGTTGCAATTTCACCTTTCGTTTTTGAGGTTCTAACATTTTGGCTCCTTGGTGAGTAAGCAGAACGCTTTCATGGCACTTATTTTTGGAGAAACCCTCTGTTGCGGGTCTCGTCTCTCCTCCTCCATCACAGAATTAGTCCTCCTCCAGGTAAAATCCTCACTCCTGTTTCATTTTGATGTTCATTGTGTTTTGGTATCGTGAATCTATCTAATCACTGCCCTGTTCTGTGGTGGTTTGCAGGTCTTTCTAGGGGAACATTGCTCCATGACTTCGTCCTTGGGACTATTTGTGGGCTTAGGGAAAACCTGGGTAGGGTCTTTCTGTGTCTGCAACTCTCTATTCCTCGCTCTGTTGCTTGTTCTGTCTATAATCGGGTATAACCCTTGGGGTTTCGGTTCCTCTGTGTATGTGTGTGGTCTCAGAGGTGTTCATGCCCTCGTTGGTTGATTAGTGTTTAGCCTATGAACTCTAATGTTTTTGGTTTGCATGGGTTTGGAACCTTCCACGATTTTCAGGGTTATAGATTTTGTACAGTGAACTGTTAAATGGAAAACAAAATGAAATGTATAGGAATATGTTTGAATACTGAATATAATAGTACCTGGTGTTTTTGTTGAGGAAAAAAGGAAAATTGTATTGTATATGTTGGTGTACCTTTGTTTGGTTCTCGGTTTGAGATGCTTCCTATTCCCAGATTCTTGTCGATGATATTCAGATCCTTTAATGAATTGTTTCACTATCTTGATTTCATTTCGATGCCTGACACATCTATGCACAAGGAAAAATAATAAAAACTACTCTACTTCTTTAATGACAGATTTTAGAATTGTTTGCTTCTATAGAGATTCAAAATAATTGTAAATTATAATTTCTGAGCTCTCTCTCCTCTTTGGATGGTAGCCCCTCCATGAGCTCTAGTTTTTACCTTTTCAATGCATTCTTAGCAGTTTCTTTATAGTTGACGAACTGTTCCTTAGTTACTTTTCAATTGTCTAACAGTTTCCTTAAACAAGTCCCTAACTAATCCTATCTTGATCTGCTTTCCTAATTTTAAAAACAAACAATGGTTGAGTCGGCCTTAATTTTAAATGAAATAAAATAAAACAAAAACTCAAAATGTTTTTCTCTCTATCTAGCAAAATAAAATAAAATAAAAACATTTCCCAGCTGTTGCCTTTTCACTCGGATGCTCCTGCATCAAGCTCCCTGAGTAAATGAAATTCATGGCTCCTGTCCATGAGCTCTTCAGTAGAGTACCCGACGCTTTGAATCTGGCTAGCATCCAACCAAGAATTGTCTTCAATAGGATGACCCTTCCACTTGACCAGGTACTACAAATATTCTTTACTTCGAGTCCGTCTTTCCACCTGGGTGTCTAGGATCTATTCGATCTCTAAAGGCTTTGCTGGGGGCATCTGTTTAATCCATGAATCATTCTCATTCTGAGTGTCCTGTGTTCGTCTTTCCGAATTATCTTCTTCAGCTGCCGCAATGTAGGGATATAGATCTGCAACATTAAGAATGGGTGAAATTTCTATACCCGGGGGTAACTGCAATTCATAAGCATTCGCAGAAAACTTCAGAAGAATCCTACAAGGCCCAATTTTTTTCCATTTCAACTTGTTGTATTCACCTTTAGGAAACCTCTCCTTGCATAGGTGTGCTAATACCAAGTCTACTACATTGAATTGTACCTTCCACCTTTTCAAATCTGCTTTCTACTTGCATATCTTTGGCTCCTGCCTTGTAATTTTAATTTTACGTGTTCATGAAAATCGCTGATTGCCTTTGAAAAATCTTCACCATCAGCACTCCTATGCTCCAACTGACCCAAATCCTGTAACTCATGTACTCCACATGGGTGCATTCTGTATAGGATCTAGAAAGGACTACTACCCATGCTTCAGTTGGGTGAATCGTTATAAGAAAATCTCGCTTGTGCAAGCACACGATCCCACTGTCGAGAATTTTCTCCAACCAAACTCCTTAATAAATTTCCTAGACTTTGGTTCACCACTTCGTTTTGGCCATCGGTCTGTGGATGATAAGTTGAATGTTGGGTGTCGAGCCTGATTATCTTTTGTATTCAAAGATATCGCCGCATTGGACCCGAGTTCGTAATGGGGCGACAACGACGCTCGTAAAATATTTGCTATAGGGGGGGTCCAGGGGGGGCAACTGCAACCTTTGGGATCCCCCCCCTAGCAGGGGGATTGGAGGCAACACCCCCGAAGCTAAGAATAGATGTAAAATTGCCTTGTAAAATGTTGTAATTTCGTAGTCAATCTGGGCAATTCATTAGGCAGAGATCTGACGGTAGAAGTTGTGTTCAATTTAGGGTTTTTTCCCTAGAACGCAACGCCTCGCTATATATGAGGGAATTGTATTGCGTCTATACATATTTGTATTCTGAGTGAGGAAGAGAGAGGAGATTGAGAGCGAAGAGGGAATTACAATGGATCTGTTTTAGGTTGTATCTCTTCAGTTTGCTGGATAATATAAAAAGAAGGATTGGCTATTTCTCCGTGGACGTAGCCCAAACTAGGTGAACCACGTATATTTGTGTCTCCCTTGTTTTATGCATGTTTTGTGTTTATATTTCTGCAATATTTTATGTGTTCCATTGCTCTGTAATATATAATTCTCTAACACTAAACTGAAGTTCAATTTGGTGTTTAATTTTTTCCATAAGGTCTGCCAAAAATGTCATGTAAACTTAACGTCTCGGTCCGAAATAATAGACTTCACCAAGCCATGTAATTTGACTATCTCTGTGAAGAACAAATGTGCTACATGTGTGGCATCACAAGTTTTCCTACATGGAATGAAATGTGCCATTTTGGTGAAACGATCCACCACCACCATGATGGAATCGAATCCCCATTGTGTCTTCGGTAGACCTAAGACAAAGTCTAAACTAACTGAGTCCCATGGTTTGTTTGGAATAGGTAAGGGCGTATACAACCCTGTGTTCTGGCTGTGTCCCTTTGCAAGCTGACACACTTTGAATCTAGTCACAAAACTCTATACATCTCTGCGCATCTTCAGCCAATAGTAAAAGTGGATCAACTGATCCAAGGTCTTGTCTATGCCAAAATTCATGGCTAAACCTCCATTACGCTTTTTCTGGATTACGTTTTCTCTCATAGAACATTCGGGAATACACATCTGCCCTCCTTTGACCAATAACCCATCCTGCATATTATAGTCCAACCATGAACTGTTATCTCTCAACAATGGATTTTGGCAAGCTTCATAGGCTTCTTTAAAATCTACATCTACCTCATACAAGTCCTTAAGATGTTCGAATCCTAATACTTGTATCATACTTTCCCGTAGGATCAAATTCCTCCTGCTTAATGCATCTGCCACTTTGTTGGCTTGATCGCTGATGTGTTTCAACACAAACATAAAACTCTGCAGATACTCCCCCCACTTTGCATGTTCATAGTTTAGCTTATGCTGCTGCATAATATACTGTAATGTATAATTATCTGAAAATAAGACAAATTCATTGGCCAACAGATAATGTCTCCAACTCTTTAGCGCTTGAACCACTGCATAAAATTCCTTGTCATAAGACATGTACTTCTGCCTACTTTCATTTAGTTTCTCACTGAAATAGGCTATTGGCTTGTCCTCTTGGCTGAGTAATACACCAATGGCTCTTCCACTGGCATCACAACGAACTTGAAAAAGTTTGTTAAAGTCTGGTAGTCTCAAAATCAGTTTTTCAGTAATTTTTCTTTTGAGCAGCTAAAAACCCTTCTCTGCCATTTTTGTTAAATGGAAAGGCTGATTTACCTTCTTGATGGTGTCCACCATGGGTGCATAAATTCCACTAAATTTTTTAATAAATTTCCAATAAAAACTCACCAATCCATAAAAACTCCGTGCCTCAAACAAAATTTTGGGAGACGGCTAGCTAACTATGGCTGCAACCTTTTCTAGATCCATTTTTTGTTCATTCTCAGAAATTACAAATCCCAAATAAATCAACTCTTTCTTGAAAAAAGAACCTTTCTTCAAATTTATTAGTAATTTATTTTGCTGCAATTTTTCCAATACATACCTCACGTGTTGAAAATGCTCTTCCTTCATCTTGCTGAATATAAGTATATCATCCAGATATGCAATCACAAATTTACCAATGAATTCCTTCAGCATCTCGTTCATCAACTGCATGAATGTGCTTGGGGCATTGCTTAATCCAAATGGCATAACCAACCATTCATACAAGCCTTCATTAGTCTTGAAAGCTGTCTTCCACTCATCACCTTCTCGAATTCTGATTTGGTGGTAGCTGCTTTTTAGGTCTATCTTTGAAAAATACGCTGCCCCACTCAAATAATCCATCATATCATCCATCCAAGGTAAAGGAAACCTGTACCTAATAGTGATCTTGTTAATGGCCCAGGAATTAGTGCACATTCGCCACTCACCTCCTTTTTTGGGAGCTAAAACAGTTGGAACTGTACAAGGGCTTAAACTCTCTCGAATCAGTCCTTTATCCAACAAATTCTGCACATGCTTTCGGATTTCTTCATTATCCTTTGGACTCATCCAGTAAGTAGCCTTGTTTGGCAAACTAGCTCCTGGAATAAAATCAATATGGTGGCTAATGCTCCGCTTCTGTGGTAATTCATTCAGTAGATCGTCTACCACAATATCACTAAATTAGGTAAGTCAGTGACATCAGTATGGATCAATACTAGTTTTGGCCTTCGCACAACTACATATTTCACCTCATCATCCTCCATCTATAGCAGAAACTCTTTTCCACCTAACAATAGTGCTTTTTTCCCACTGGTTTCTGTAGCATCCTCTTCCTTCATGGGCACTAGCATATGCTTTATCCCATCTTTGATGAAATTATAACAATTTGTTTCCCCATCATGGACGACCTTCCTATCATACTACCATGGTCTGCCCAATAGAATATGGCACACGTCCATAGGCATGATATCGCAAGTCACCTTGTCCTTCTACTTGCCAATATGAAACTCTACTTCACACTACACATCAACCAACAGTTGGTGACCTTTTCGTAACCAAGACACTCTATATGGAGTTGGGTGCTTCAACTTCTTCAAACCCAATTTCCCCACCATTTCAGTAGCTACCAGATTATCAGTACTTCCACTATCTATGATTAATTTGTAGCATTTCCCATGCGACTTGCACACAGTCTGGAACAATGCTTTCCTCTATGTCTGATCAACTACTTCCTTAGCTGGTTTCAATAATACCTTGTTCAACACCAAGGCTTCCTCGGTTTCTGGCATATTTTCCACCTCTTGTGGTGGTGTCTCCACTTCATTGGGCTGAGTGACATATGCTCCC
This sequence comes from Pinus taeda, assembly GCA_000404065.3. NCBI lineage: Eukaryota > Viridiplantae > Streptophyta > Pinopsida > Pinales > Pinaceae > Pinus > Pinus taeda. Next base: position 13,097 of record APFE030199766.1, read on the forward strand.
CTTTGTCCAGTTTGTTCATTTTTAGGACATTCAAAGGACCTGTGTCCCCACTTGTGACACTTGCAACACTGATAGGCATTTCCTCTGCCTCTGCCATTACCTCTTCCTTGATGGTATGAACTTCCTCCTCTGGTGTTACCTTCCCTTTCAG
>APFE030199768.1:0-14199 GCA_000404065.3 Pinus taeda
TTTTCTTTCCCATTGCTTCAAGGTGCTTGTCTTGCACACATACCTCATCCAAATTCCTTGGATTGAACATAAGGATAGATGTTTTAAATAGGAATGTAAACCCCCAATATATTTCAACAATGTATCTTGGGAATTCAATTTTACTCCTAACAACAAAGCCCTCTTTCTAAACTCCTGGGTATAGTCTCGGACTGTTTGGCCTTTAAGCTGCCTAAAATTTTTTCAACTCATAATGACTTTTTGCATATAGGCTAAAGGATAACACTGTCGTTTAATTGCAGAAACAAATTCAACCCAAGAAACGGATATCTTACCATGAATTCACATTTCCTCTTGAGTCTTTGCTTCCCACCAGAATAATGTTGCTCCTTCTAGCCTCAATGAAGCCAATTGGATCATTATGTCATCTTCTTGAAGGTTATGAATTTGGCAGTATGCCACCAATTGTCGAATCCAATTGTCCAAAATTTCTGCATTCACCTCACTATTGTACATGGGAAGTTCAAACTTAATGTCCAATTTGAGTAAGGGAGTGTTTCCTTCTGGGTTTTGGGAATGAGTATGGATAGTTTTTGTGGTGCAAGTGGAAGATGTTTTTGTTTGAGATGTTGAGGATGATGAAGATGATGAGGGAGATGATGAAGATGGTGAAGATGGAGGAGACTTTCCTCCATTACCATTTGAATCCTTCTTATCATGTTTTTTTATCTCCTGAGCTTCCCTCTCCATGTGTAGGCTTAGAACTCTGTCCAACCATTCTATTATTCCTCTCTTCATAGAGGACTTTAACTATGTCAGTAAAGTCATAGAAATATTTCTTGAATTCTTCCTCTTCTGAAAGACCTTCATTCTCTCTTTCTCCATACACGATGGCTTTCGATTCAAGCTCAGGTTCCGGTACTACATGTACCTCCTCAATCTCAATTGAAGGTAAAACTTGAGGTGTTTTAAGTGCAGGTGGAATTGGAGCTTTGGATGGATATTGTTGCCTTCTAGCTCTCCTTCTTCTGGGAATTACCTCAAGATTTGCAACCAATAGTTTCCCTTCTCTCTACAACTTTAACCTTGTAAGCATCACAATTTTTCAACCATAAAACCATACTTGCACAAAACTCAAGCAATCAAGCAAATAAAACTTTCCTCTGATACCAACTTGATCTGTTGTTGAATTTTAGTTTTGTTGTGCTAATTTCAACTTCAGATTTATAAACAAATTCTTATCAATTGCTTCATTTGCATGGTTCTCTTATGGTGCTTTTGATTGGATACAGGTAAATTTTAACATGTTTTATGTGAAATACATGAGAAAAATAGCATCAAAAACAAGTGTTGAACAACAACAATGAAAAGTATAGCAAATCATCAACATGAACACTTAATAGTGTTTTGATGAAGGAGTTCACCCCTCCTGGGCTACATCTCCTTGGTCCAGCTTCCATGGCTTGGGCCTTTGTATTAGCTCAATATGGAAAAAATGTTGTTTACAAATCTCTACTGCCCCTGAAACCTACTTCAATGTGTTCACAATACTCAAATTAGCTAGGAAGACCTTTTCCTGAGCTCAATTTGGTTGAATTTTTCTCCAGTTGTGGTCACAACCATTTTTCCTCACAAAACTCCTCTAAAACTGGAGGAACTCTAGTTAATCCCCCTATTTTTGGAGTTAGGGCTGAAATTGGTGGGTTCTGCCAAAAGTCCACCAAGTTAAAATCGAGTTTAATTAATGTTAAGTCAAGTTTAATTAACAATAAATTGTGGATTAACTCATTAAGCACACAATTAAGGGCTAACTATTATCCTTAAAGTTGGTGGTCTTCATGAGTGGGCACATGATGTGGTTAGGTGATAGTTAGCGTAATACCTGCATGGTTTCATAACCATTGACCTCGCAGTTTACAAATTTTTTGGAACATGTCAATGAATGTAGCAGTTGTCGTCATTGTAGCCACTGGTGTTTTCTGCTAACCATTATCATTGGCGGTTACATTATGTGTTTTCACTTGGAGGGGGCTAACCCGCGGGCTGGCTCCCTCCTAACCCCCAAACACTAAACCATTACAATTCAAACATATGCGAAACTCATTATATGTTAAGTTGTAACTTGATGTTGGAACGGTAAGCTATGAGGTTTGTATGGTGCAGGTTACAGGTTCAACCCCCCTAGCCTACCACAACATTTTTCTAACTGTGCGTGATGTTTAGGGAGGAACACATGGTGGTCTCTGAGCTTGCCACTTGTTCCCTCCTCATTGGTCCACTTTCAACCATTGTAAATAAGCCACGTCACCAACCTGTTGACCAATAGAAAAATGACACTGGTCAAAACCTTACTGGATGTTAACCATTCATTGACCCTGCCCAGTCATCTACCATAGTAGCAGTACAGACTACTGACTGGGCAGTGACAGTACATTTTTTTGCAAAATTTATTTTATTTGGCAAATTAGACAAAACTCAATATCTTCCTCACACGGATTCATTCTTTTAGTGAAATGAGTTGCGTTGGGATCATTTTGCTGAGGCGAGCACGGTCGCTCAAGTTTCAAGTCATTTTGAGAACTTTGATTTTTGAGCTAAATATTGAGCACATGATCAAGCAACAATGTCCACCTGCATGCTTCTTGCACCTCCTTTCTGCACTTCTGCTTCCACCAACACTATACTACTACTTCTATTGTACTGCTACCCATGCCACTACCACTACCACTATTGCATCTGCTATGTTGCTAGCACTACCACTACTAACACTGCATGCATACTACAACTCAGTTGCTGAGAGAAGCAACTAAAAAACATCCAAAATTAGATAAACTTAATTTGGTTCAGCATAATACAATTAATGTTGGAATCTGACATCTTCTAACCCTCTAAATACTTTCCGTTGCTGCTAACTCCTACATTGTGCAAACTGCACAACTGCTAATCTTGCTCTACGTTGATTAGTCTCTCGTTCGAAGCCACTACGTTTGTCCTCCAAACAATACATTGCATCATCTAACACTAATTCCTTCTCGCAACTGTTGAATCTTGGGCTTCGTAGCAAGGAATTGATCCAAGATGTGGACTCCTCAAGGATCCTGCCCACATGTAGTCCTCTTGACTACAACTCAATATTGCTCTATTTCCCGCCTGGAGATGCATGGCAGTCATGGAAAAATCATCCTCGTCAATCTTCGCAACTACAACCTTTGGATCATTCTTCTCATCCTTATCCTTTTTCTTCAAAGGACACTGAGATGCAAAGTGACCTATCTTGCCACATCTGAAACATTTCACCTTTGAAATGTCCTTCTTCATCTTCAGCTTCTCTTGTCCCTTTGATGCTAAAGTTGTGTTCTCCTCCTCTTCCTTCATATTTATCCCACTCCCACTACTACCACTGAGGCTGACCTTCACTAGATCCCTCCTTAACTCCTCATGTTGAAGAGATGTTTACATCTCCTCCCATGAAGGTAGTTTTTCCCTACCCAACATGCTTTGGACCAAAATTTCCATTCATCCTAGACTCCATTCAGGGCTATCCTCACCATCATGGTTGGTTGAGGAGTGAACCCCACTGCAAAACGTTGGTCTCTAGTGTGTTGAAGATAGAGTTTCACCCCTTCTCCTTTTTGCATCAAAGTCCACTACAACATCTGCTCCAAATACATCTTCTACTATTCGGAAGAGCCTTCATACAGAGAAGAAAAGGCTTCGCACATCTCACTGATTTCATCCTTACCGTACAAGTATGAGACCACATGATATCGAACTCCATCAAGAATGAGCCTCTTTGCCTTCACTTGCTTGACTTTTTACTTCTTCTTTTGATTGTTGTCAGCAGGAGCAATTACAACACTATTGACGTAGGCCCTAAGATCATATTCCTACAAAACAACAAAGAATCTGGTCTACCATATGACATAGTTGGAAGAACCTTCCAACCTGTATTGATCTCTGTTACCATGTGATTCCATCTCACCCAAATGTCAAACTAACTCCTCTAATCACTACTTAGCACTGCTCAGCTGCTCATCAAGTGAGAAATTCGAACTTTCTGGCAGAAGTTCTCTAAGGAGAAAATTCCACTTCTATGTGTCTTCGTTATTTTCCAGTGGATTTCTACCCCAGAAAAAAATTCACCCTTAAAGCACTTAACTGAGACTCTGCATCACTCCCTCTCCCTCTGCAAACTCACAAATTGCAAATCGTACCTCTCTGTCATCTCACTTAGAGAGAGATTTCCTCGGATCTACTTCCTGGTAAGGACTGCAAAATCCCTTCAAGGGGATATGAATTTCCGCCAAGTGCATCTTTCGGCCTCACTCCTCAACACTTGATATGCTCTTCTTGTTTGAAAATTAATGCTTTGATACCATGTGAAAAATTCCTACACTCTGAATGAACCCCTACTGTAGCAAATCTGAATCTACTTCCCCTAGATTTTTAAATTACATTCATCAAGTTATTATTTTGAATACCAAAGAAAATTGCTTTTGTAGTGTACCCTAACTAAATATTTGATTTCATGAAACAAAAAATAGATCAAAGAACAAGATACCTAGGACACACTTATTTTTGGACAAAATAGTCCCCGGAGAAACACAATGCGAGAAAACCAGTGCAACATCTCTGAGGGTTTTATTATTATGCAGGATAAATATCTTAATACATATAAGATGTTCATCTAGCAATCCTTACAGAAAAAATACTAGTGAAAAATCTGAGTGAATTTTACCTCACTTCACCCAGAACAATTATGGCTAATCCAGCACAAGACTGGCTAACCTCGACTATTTCTGCACTAGATCTATGTTAGCCCTACGTTAGCCTTCTTTGCCCTCTGCATCAGCTCTCCCAGTTGTTCCAGAAGTTCCTAACAATTTCGACAGTTCTGTATTCTGTGCGATAGGTAGCTTTTCTATGTCATCTCTCCCTACTATTGCGTTGCCTCTGCATCAGCTCTTCCAGCAGTTTCAGCAGTTCCCTATAGTTGCAGTTGTTCTGATAGTTCTAGATTCAATGTGATAGGAATATTTTTTGTGTCATCTCTCCCGACTTTTGTGTTGCCTCTCTGCAACCTCTCTCTGCCTCTATGTTAGTGTTCTCTGGAAAGTCCTTCTCCTGGATTCTCACTGCCTCGTTGCTGCTGAATCATCACTTAGTTCGAATCTCTTAGTTTCCTAGCCCCAGAGATCGAACTATAGATCAATTCTCTCTCTATGTTTGTGTTTCCAAATGAACCCAAAGCCTCCATTTTATACTTTTCCTGATGATTCTTCAATGACTGAGATTAAGTCTCTAATCAAAGGCTAAGATTAAAAAATGACTTGATCTGCCTTTTAGATCATTCTCACCCGTATTTTGATTAATAACCATTCATATTTTAATTTCCCTAAGTTTAGACTTAAGAACTCCATTAAAAAAAATTAATTATTTTAATAAAATACAATCCGTGTGGAATTTAACCAAATGGTTTATGGGTTCTTTATAACTCATGTCTCTTAATCTCTCCACAAATTTTCAAGGCTAGATCACTTCTGATGCTACCAAAAACTAACATTATCATCACAAGTTGACCTACCATGATCATAGGACAATAACATAAGTGACATTCCCACTATGGACACCAAACCAGGGTAGTGGCCTTTGACATTAGTGTCAAAAGCATAAGAGGTCTCATCAAAAGCTAGCTTGTTCACTTTGTTATGATCTAGTGAGTGAAATTATTGTTATCTGGTGACCACGCCAGAACAATGACCTTTTGATAAAAATCATTTAAAATAATAATATGATCTATCATTCTTAGGACACTTTCTCATCTATAAACCCTGTCAAGGCTATGGATGCCTGCTGGCAGCAGTGGCTCTTTCTGTGGCATTTGAATATATCTTGAATTGCCTTATCATGATTATGTCATTAGACCTCCTTTTTCTTAATAAAAATATCACCATCATTAATATATACACTTATCTTTGTAAAAACAACTAGAGGTGGTATATTAACTATGACATGAACAAATTATAAACTTTCAGACCTCCATAATATGCATTTTAATTATAAAGGAATGTCGCCAGATATATGTTTTTATGATCTTCAAAGGTTATTTATTAAGGAACTAATTTTACACATGGTATATCACTATAATTATGATTTTTAAAAGTTCCTAATGATTACTGTACGTTAGAAATCCACACATTTATGACAGCCAATTAATTCTTCCATCTAGTTGTGCCTGATTTGACCATTCCCCTTCACGATAATTACTGCTTCCGTGTGAACATTTAATTTCTATAACTTTATTAGTCATTGTCGACCTTTCTTATTGGGGGAGGAAGGCATAACACGTGCATGACGTGACTAAGCACAATTGACAAATATGATAACTCTAGTTGCATAAAAGCACACTGGATGATGTTACTTTGTCATATCACTCATTCTATTAGAATAATTTTGGATTGAAGCAAATCTGTATAATTTTTTTTGTAGCAATCTCTTCCAAACAGAAAACAATGGGGAGTAAATCCATTTCATGTGAGCCTGTTACACTATGGGTGACTAAGCAAGCCCGAAGAATCTTAGAGAGGGTAGGTTGGCTTGAATATTTCACCCAATTTCAAGGATTTGATAACGTTGTGGCCTTAGAATTTTTATAGAATTTGCATAATAAAGTCACAACAGTTAAAGGTCTACAGATATCAATCAATGAAATGATCCTGGCAGAAGTTACAGGTCTCTCCATGGAAGGAGAGAAATGGATAGACAAGCATATCAAACTCCAAAGTCTGATGGGATTGTTTACAAACCCTGGTGAAGAATTGATACACAAAGGAAAAGGATTCCACCTCGCTTCATTTGGAGAACCATGGTAGAAGCTTGCAGATATCATCCAGAGGTACATTACATGTGACAGTTGCCATGATGTGGTAAGACCACAACATCTCAAACTATTGGCATCTTTAAAATAGAAAATAGTCTTAAACATGTCTTTCATTCTAAATTTTGTTTTACATGAAGTTGTTAGTAGATTGGGTAGAGATAACAACCCAAGTGCTATATTTAGTCAACATTGTTTAATCAAATTGATAGTTAGTGGGGAATTGGCATTGTCACAATTAAGCTCAGACAATTTTTTGGGATCCAATGACCTACCATTCGTGGAAGAAATGCATGAGAAAGAAAATACTCAGCATGATATGGAAAACACTTAGCCAGACACTAAAAATTCTCCCCTTGAACTAGTAAACCATCAACCAAGAGAGGAAAGTGATAGTCAAACCCCAGTTTTGTAGAATTTGACTAGAGTTGAGAAGAGGGTAGCCTTTTTCCTAGTTTCTTTGCTAGCTAAGCATAGAAGGTATGAAAGATTGGCTAGGACAAAGAATCCTATAGGGTATGTTGAGCATGCGTCAGAGAATGAGTCGTCTCAGGAATCCCCTATGGAGCAATAGGTTAACTCACCTCAAATATGTGAAGAGGAAATAGCCCAGATCTTGGAAAATATGCGAACCCTCTTTTCTTCCGAAGGGAATGAAGAGTGTTTTGACAATCCATCTAAACCAGCTGCTAATTTTGTGGCCTCTACCCCTAATTCTAATAATACTAAAATCTTGCATCTTCTTCAAACATGTATAACCAGGAATATTAAAAAAACCCGGCCAAAACTATGAAATAACCATATTGGATTTTAGACATCTGTGGTTTATATATTCTTAGTTAATTACCAGAGAACCCACAGTAATAACCATATTCTGTCAACGTTTCAAATCCCAACAGGGATCCCTGTTGGGATTTGAAACATTGACAGAATATGGTTATTACTGTTGGCTCTCCAGTAACTAACTCAGAAAATAACCATACTTTTCTAAAGAAGGGACCATTCCATTAACCCCTGATAATCAGAATTCTGAAGATAATTCAACTGCTATAGTTTCGATTGATGAAAATTCTGAAGAATTTGAATTACCTCATGTTAAAGAAAATGTCATTGTTATTCCATATTTATGTACAATACCGATTTTAGAACCCACTGCAGGGTTGAAAGGAAGGAATAGGTAGAGAATCAAGCTATTGAAGCAAGAAAATAAAAAACTATGAAAAAGGATAGAACAACTTAGAAAATGGCTTAGAAACTCTAGATTATGTCATAGAAAAAAAATATGAACTATGACAATAGGAATCCAAAGTGAGAATTTTCTTAAACCATGCAGAAAACCAAACTGAGGGAACTCCCATCAATCATGTAGAGACTCAGATTGAGGTAACTCCCATTAATCATGCAAAAACTCAGACTCAAGGAATTCCTATCAACCATTTCAAAGTTCAAACTAAGGATATTTCCATTAATTCTATGGAAATTCAAATAGATATTTACTCTTTTGTGGTTACATTTGAAGCAGCAAGTCAGGCATACCTATTGATGACTATTAACAAGGCTACACAAACTGAAGTAGTGCTTCCTTATTCTCACTTGATCAAGGATACCACTATCCAAGTATTAAACATGAATTGGAAAGGTATAAACAATTTTTGACACAATAACAAGAGCAAGTGATACCTCAGGTAGAACACCAAGAGTTTCTACAAAAGTACAAAGCATCAACCTCTATTGAAGACGAAACCCATTTCGAACTTAGAATGGAGAAAAAGAAAACAGATAAATTATGAGGACAACTCCAAAAATCTCTGGAACAAATGAAGAAAATATGCTCTATGTACTCTAATTCATTGTAGATCTCCAACTAAAAACTATGCCCTGTTTCTAATTGAACGATATTTATTACTGAAAGTACAGGCCATACGGCCTGCCCAACCTCTTGAGTTCACTATTGTTTATGATTTTATTAAATGTTTTTTAGAGTGGGAGGATAATGTCAAGTATTTCTTATGTGAACTTTACAAGCATAACTTTTTTCTGGAAGAACAGAGTAATGGGAACCCTAGTCCTTTCATTGAGGACGTATAATTCCAAGCTTTCATATCCTTTGCTAGGAATCAAATCAGATGGTATAAGGCCTATAGCATATTCCAAAGAAGAGAGAATGCTTTAGACCTTTGGGTCATAGGATAACCTAACAGTCCACTGCAAACTTTTATAAAGCATAAAAGGTTCATGGAACAACGTGGGGTTGTATCTTCTTTAGCACCCACACATAAATATGTTCTTACAGAAGGTCTGGATTATTTCACAGACATTAAATAGGAGGCCCTTCAGGTGGCACAATAGCAATGGAAGTAATTTCCTAACGAGATAAAAAACAAAGGTCCTTTTAATTAGAGAAATTTTCAGGCAACAACTAATCAGTTGCATCGTTATAGTCGTATGGTTCTGTCTAAAGGACCCACTTCGATTGGGTGTTGGAATAGATGCCCTATTATCTAGTATCTTGTAGATAGTTACAATATTGAATATGAACTTCCTAAAAGAGAAGAAAATGAAAATTTCAAGGTTCTTTAGAACAAGAATGGATTTCGGAAATATGGTGAACATTCTTACCCAGCTTATTCTTTGACCTTGCTACATGTTAATCATCTTTTTGCATGAGGACATGCAATAAGGTAAGTTGTGGGGTAATGTTGGGCCATGGAAATGGTATAATTATTCTCCTTATTTCTTTAAATAATTGTTATGTTTTCAAGCATTTTACCCTTAATTTGTAATGATTTAAGATAAAAAAAGATAATGAAAGCGAATTGAAGATAGTATAGTTAAATTGAGTCTTTTAGATATTAAAAAGGCTATAATTTGAGTAAATTGTTATGTAGATCAATCCAATTGAACGATTGTCGTTCCCCCAAGATATTGGAGCAATATATTGGATCAGTTGATGCCTTATTTTTGGTAGATTACAACTCGACACCTGAGCATGATCGAAGAATGAAGTCAAAGTAAACTAATCATTACTATTCAAGGGTCTTATGGTTAAAAGAGAAATCTTGAGAATCTGTCGATTCTTGGGATAACTCCGTATTTAGTTTTTTAATGTAATATATAAGACAACAAGTGAAAAGACAGATGAGATTTATTTATTATTACACTTTCGTTGTATATTGCATATAGCAATCCGAATTTGAACTTTCTTAAGGTAATTTTGTATAACTCTTTGAAGTTAATGAATTTGTGCAAGATCTTACCTTAATCCTCCATATCGAATTTATCTAAGACAATACTTATGGATACCGTGGGCTCAGTCACCGGAGCCTCTACTATCTATTATGTATCATTATTAGTTAGTTACTTTTCCAAATTTGCATTAGTTGTGTTTCTATTCACTTGCCTTTTCTTTCATGGTAGATAATTGATTGAATTATGTATCTTGTAATTTTGTTATGCATCACCTGAAATCGTTGATTGGATTGGGTTATATAAATGTAAGGTTTGAGTTTATGAATTCCATAAGTTATCTTTGAGAAGTAAGACTTTCAAGTATTTGTGTGATTTATTATGCGTAGGATTTGTTGAAGGCTAGATCAAATGTTTGATGAATTAAAATAGTCTTCTTTCACAAAATTGTAATTGTAGGAGTAATTATTTGTTGTTGTCATTTGTCTATGCAACGATTGAATTAGGATATTGTTTAATGTAACTTTTCTGTAGAAATTATTTTACACTCTTTCATAATCTAAGAATCTATTCTTGCATAGATTGTGCCGAGAGCCTTGAAACAAGAGACAAATCCTAGGTTGAAAAGTTTAATGAAGGTAGGATTAAGTTGATTTTAAGGAGTCATATTAGTGCCAACCAACTGACCTACAACTCGGAAAATACTAAACCAAACACTCGGTCTGGTACTTTTTCCAACACTAGGCTCTGGCTTCAAAGAATTGGGACCTCTGGTAGCCACATAATTGTAATAAATAGGACGTAATACTTATAGTGTCCTTCCACTTCACACTTTGTACACCAAACTTCTGAGCACATCTCTGACCAAGCTTCCTTTCCTTTATTCAAATCTTTCACTTCCATATGCATGCTTGCTAATTGGGACTGTATCTACGGAACCCATATGTGATTACATTGTATAAGAGAAGCTTCTAACTTCATCATGATTTCCAATGCTTCCTCATGAGTCCCAATATTTTGTTGCGATAGTAGTAATCTTAGATGTGGCAATAACGCAATTATATACCACTCTTTGTGTTGTTCATAGAAGATCTAGAAGTTAACTTGTCCCAATAAGAATTTTAACCTATGATCTACATCCCAGGCAGTCTCATTGACTTCTTGCTTAGTTTCTTTTATTTATGTAGTGCATTGTGACTACGACTTAGGATTCTTAAACTCCGTGTTTTTTGTTTTCTTTGTCACATCTAGTGAAGCAGCTAGATTCATCGTACTATACTTCATATACCATGACAACACTCTAGCCTACAACACTATGATAATATGCACTTTTTTCATATCTTCATCATTGATCTGTTGTTCTTTCCACACAGCTTTTGCAACAAACCAAAATTGATCAGGATCCTCTGATCCCTAACCCTTAAAAATAGGAATCTTCACTACATTAGCCATGTTGAATGGTTGAGGTGGAGGTGGAGGTGGAGGTGTAGATGTAGGTGTATGAGGTGGAGGTGAAGGTGGAGGTGGATTGGGTGGATGGGAAATCCCAAGATTTCCTTGATTACCTGACTATGATGCACCTCTATGGGTACTAAGGTTACTTTTTTCTTCTTTTCTTTCTAATCCACACAATAATGGATTGTACTCGCCCTCAATGAATTTATCACGATCTATTATGAACCTTTTTCTGCTTCGTGTAGATCTAGTTTGGCTTATTTTAAACATCAATTCATAGGAAGTACACCCTTTCCACATAACAACATCTTAATCCAGAGCTTTAAATAATTTAGATACTTACCTCGGGCACCTTTGAAAAATTGATGCACAACTTCACTGTAGGATATTGATGTGTCAATCACAAATTCAGTAGTAAAGTCTCTGGGAACACTATCGATCCAGTAGTCAACAACTCTTGCGACCTTATTTTTAGTCTCCTTAAGTCACTTAATTTGCTTTTGGGTCCACACAGTAGGATCGGCGTGTTTCCAACAAGGTTCAATTGTAGATAGTTTATAAGTCCACTTGTGCAACTCATTAACGAGTGACAAGAAAATGATATCTGATGTTCTGTATAGATATACCTCTGTAACCACCTTTCTGTTGATTGGAATTTATTTCTATTTTCTTGTGCTGCAAATTCGTGCAACTTCAAATCTACCCAATCTTAGATCTCTTTTCTAGTCGGTCGCCACATCACACATCACTCAGATAGATCCCAGTCCCAACAATAGAACCATTTGTTGGCTTCAGTGGCTCAGACCCAGGTTTAGATTTATTTGAGCTAACCAACAAAACCCTAAGTGACTCACTTTTTATAATGGGTGAGAAAACTTTTACATAAAGTAACTTTAAAACATAAGTTACATGTGTTTTTTGAAAAAGTAACTCAACAAAAAGAAAGACTTGAACACAAGACGTCTATTCTCATAAAGTAACTTTGGACCAACTGAGCTAGTTTAAAAGGTTAGTAATTTTTTAAAAACAAGAAGGTTTTTTTTTTTTTTGGCACTGAAGCTTTGGAGTGGGTGCTTACTTGAAAAATCTATTTTTGCCTACAAAATAAAAACCACACAGCCCAACACAGACATGCAAAAAAAGCCAAACCTTATGGCTTGAAGTTAGCTTTCACTGGAAACTAAATATTTTCCTCAATGTTTCTGATCTTTCGAGATCATACTAAGGCGCGGCAGAAAAAAGCATACACATGAGAAAAATCCTTCCTTTTCTCTTTTTATTTTCCTAGATCACATAGATTCGTAGGGCAAAGAGCATATGTAGAAATCAAAGGTATAGATCCAGTAATAAAAAAACAAAAAGCTAAATAAACCGAAATAAACATAGAGATGAATAACTAAAACTGCAAATAAATATTGTATACCTTGAGATTTTAAAAATGATGTAGCTAGGGCTACCGAAAACCTTTTCGTGTGAAATGAAAGGGGTACCTCATTGAAACATATGCTCCTAACACAATAGAGTGGTCCTGTCGGCCCGAAAGCAGACAATAATAGTAGATCTAGGAAATGAAAGTCGGATTTAGTTGTACCGGCTTCGGATTTGGATCACCAATGGATGTGGCCCTCAAATAGCTCTGATACCATGTAGGAATTTACAGGGTAAGTTCCTGTTGTGGTAAAAACACAACCCCCCCATTTTTGACTTGCTCAACTCAAATAATGGGGACCCTTTCTATAAAATTTTTAGCTAGGCACCTTTTTGATTTTGATTTTAATTAATTGCCTTATTCTTTCGTTAATTTTTAGTTTTCTTTGGATTCTTGTTTTGATTGGTTTGTTAAAATCGATTTTTTATAAGCTTCCCGTTGACGCTTGTTTCGCCTCATTTGGTCAAATGGTTTGAAAATGGCACTCCTTTGAAGTCTCATCATTTATCTAGTCTGGGTTAAAAATGCATGAAATGTACAATATCGCATTTTGTAAATAAATTAGTTCAATAACGCATTCATTTTAAATATTAACCCGTAGCAATTTTTTACTAACATTTTTCATTTTTAGTAATACAACCAAATTATTAATTATCGAGATTTTAAGAAATTCACTCCAATTTTCTAATCAAATATTAATCTCGAAAAATCTAAACATTCAAGTGGCTGCAGTTTATTTGTCATTTATTTTCCAAAGTAAACTATAGTTTAAAAACTCAAATTCATAAAAATAAAATAAAAATAAAAATTGATTTTTATATATTAAATATTAAATATTAAATTAAATTATATTTAATATAATTAATTAAATTAAATTATTATTTTAATATATAAAAATATATAACGCATCGGGAGTTTATGCGATATCGGGTCGGCAGTTTTATTCGTAACATATTATGAAGAACCCCGATACACCTCCACCTTCCCGACGGCCGATACCCGATGGCCTCTTATCGCCGATATACCAAAGACCTCTCCTTCCCGATATGTCGATCGACGAAAAAGCACGAGGCATGGAATATTAACGCAAAAGGCATAACTTATGTTTTGTATTAGTTTGAGTTTTTTAAAAAAGAAAGCACCCATACGTATGATTAAAGTTAACAAGCAGGAGTGAAGTTAGTATGTTTAACATGGATAGTTTTAATATATATTATGGTAATATGATTAGTTTATATTGTTAATATATATTAGTTAGTATATATTAATATGT